>WEDG01007950.1:0-146041 GCA_017591395.1 Schistocephalus solidus
TATCGAAGGCCTTTGAAAGTCAATGAAGGCAATGTGAACCGCGTGTCTATCTTCAAGTGCTTGGGTCCACCTCTGGATCGAATACAGCAAATTCGTTGTGCATGATCTTCCTTTTCTTCTGAACCCGTGCTGACAGCTTGATGCCGATGATGAGTCTCTAGGAATTTCGCAATTCGCTGCTTGTGATCCTTTCCATAATCTCTTGCCAAGGATGCAATGGTAAGCTTTATGGGCCTAGTAGTTTTGAATGATTTGATGATTTGAAAAGAAATCAGCTAGAAATTCTGTGTTGTCAGAGACTTCGATTACGACGTTTTATCTTCATTTTAGTAATGGAGGAATTTCATAATCTGGTTTGGTGAAGGATCGACGACGAACAGTTGAGCAGCAGATTTTGCAGAGTTTAGCTCGCTGAGTGCATGATTCCCACTGTCTGCCACGCGCAAGTCGAATTTTAGCGGCCTTTTTGGAAATCTCTGTCATCCTGCATGCTCGGGTAACGAACTAGTAGTTCAGATCCGTATAGCTCAGTATATTTAAGGGTAATAGGCATTGCCTTTGAGAGACCCTATTAATAAAAACATTTAGGTGGAATATTGTAGTTGAAGTGCACGTTGTGCAGATAGTGAATAACATATTCAGTTAGAAATGGTTTTAAACAATGGAAGCTATGCACAGTCATCAGTGGACCGATGATTACCTATGCAAAAATATATATCACTGTTGTCTCGTATGCATGTGCAAAAGCTTTTATATGATGTAGAAGTTCCTTCCTGTAAGAATGAACGGCAATTGTCAAGCGAATATAAATACAGTCTATGTTTCGAAAGAAGTCTGTCGTCCGCCCGTATAACGTACTCTGGGTGTTCGGTCTGGGCAACCGGAATATGAGCCGAAAGAGCAGAATGTTGAAAGAGGTTGGCGAGTTTGTAAAAGCCAAAGAAGAAAAGGTCTAAGAAGAACAAGTCGTGCAGAGACTTGGCTCAGCCTGCCCAACATCCGGCTCATCTGGACCTATCAGGCAAAGTGAGCTGGTTACCAGTACTCACTCAGCTGAAAGATCTGAGTTACAAACGGGCCCCTCGATTGAGTCGAAAACAGAATGTAGTCATTAAAGGTGTCCCGAAGTCAGCTTCAATTATTCCAAAGGAGCGAGTTAAACATGACTTGGAACTCCCTTCGTAATTGTATGCAAAAACGCTGCTGACGGACGGTCGAGTCGATTCATAGCCGACAGCAGTCACTCTGACAGCCTAACTGTCCCATTTCACAAACCAAAAACGTGTCCGCTTAAAATAATCCTCCTAAATGTCAGATCTCTGCTTAATAGGATGCCTTTGCTTCAGTCTCTGGTTTTCATCCACCGCCCTGACATTTTAGTAGTTACAGAGACATGGGCAACACCCTGTGTATCCGACTCTGAACTCTCTGTTGTAGGCTACGCTTACATTAGGAATGATCGACACGAGGGCCATGGCGGAGGAAGCTGTATCTATGTTAATCAACCACTTACATTTCTGCCGTTTGACTTTTGACAATTAACTGCGGTAGAAGAGATCTGTCGGCTCCGTGTTGTTCTAAAAGATAACTACTCTTTACTCGTTGGTTGTGTCTATTGCCCCCCTTCCGTATGCCAGCGAGGATTACGATCTTTGTCTCTTGCAGGCATTTCAAGCCGCAGCTGATTTAAATATAAAGTCAGGTGATTGATTGCAGGTGACTTTAATCTTCCTGAAGTTCATTGGTATCCACCTTCCGGTCCTGCAAAAGTTCGAAGACCTATTTAAGGCAACCCGAGGATCAAACATACTTGATCTTATTTTTTGTAGAGGTTGTCAGCCACTGCCAATGTCATCTTTAGATCCACTTGGGAATTCTGACCATGCTATAGTTCTTTCTACACTAGAACTCGAGACTGATAAAACATTTTCCAAAAAAATAGTTTTTCCATTATTTAATATCAGTAACTATGGGGGAATTGCTAAAACATATAAATTCCCACGACTAGACTAACTTCTTTGTATGTTTGGATGTGAATGTTTATACTGATACATTGTACCAAGTTCTAGGTTCACTCATTTCACGTTTTGTTCCCCGTTAGAAAATAATTAATGTCAAAGATGAAGTCTACCTCCCTTTATCATTCCGCCGTAGACTGCGTAGACTCTCCCGTCATTTTTATCTACAAAACGACATTTCCATCCTGCCCTTGATCCAAAAAATCTTAAAAGAGGATAAGAGGCTGTCTGGCGAAAAAAGAGTAGCTGATGAGGTTAACTTTGCCAAAAACCCTTCGTTAAATGTTGTGAAACTCCTTTCGCACACAGTAGAAGCGCAGAGAAAAATGCAGAACCACGTAGTTCGAGATGACTTAGGAAAGCATATAACTGACGGTAAATTGAAAGCTGATAGCTTCAATGTTTTCTTATCTAGAACTTTTAGTAAAAATTCTGTCAATCCCTTTCCTAACACCCGGGTTGGGACCGGTAACGTTCTCGTAACCATAAATTTTACCCTCTGGGATCTGACCGTAGCCATTCGAGTTTTCTTTAATCTTGCAGTCCTTGACCAGATGGCGTCCCGGTCTGCGTTCTAAAGGTAGATGCAAATGAAATATTTCCGTCCCTTCTGTGTAAGATATTTAATCTTGCTATTGAAAGTGAAATCTTCCCTATTTATGGAAGGATTTGCACACTCTGCCTATACACAAACACGGTCAACCTACGTCACTTGATGACTTTAGGCCAATAAATACGCTGCCAGCGGCCGTGAAGATCTTAGAGACCTTGATAAAGACATGATGATGCGTCACCTAACAGAAAATAATCTAAGTAATGTGGCTTAGCATGGGTTCGTCGAAAAATGTCTTGTGACACCTGCCAGCTCCCTTTCTTTGATCCTGTGCTACAATCTAGAGACAGCGGTTTTGAAATTTACACCGTTAACTTCGATTTCACGAAGGCTTTTGATCGTGTTAACCATGATATCCTACTACTGAAACTTGCCTCCTTCGGCATAGGTTACAAGCTTCTGAACTTAATATCCTCATATTTGAATGCTCATGCACAACGGGTTAAAATTTATTATGTTATCTCCAACCCCACGCATGTGCAGAGTGGAGTTATTCAGGGGAGCGTGCTCGGCCCGCTTCTATTTTGCCTTTTTGTCAACGATGTTCCTGATTGTTTTCTGTATGGTAGGCCCTTTATGTACGCTGAAGATTTAAACGTTGCCTATCGATATAAACTGGTCTATCGCAACATCGTGCTTGAGCTCTTAAAAAAGGATCTTCGGGCCTTCGCTCAGTGGTGTCGCACATGGCACATTTCGCTTTCGTGGCACAAGTGCTCCGTTATGTTTATTGGCGACAACAATCAGCCCCATCTAAGCATAGACGGTCACGACCTATATTTGCCCGTTGTTAAAAAGGATCTGGGCATATCATATTCTAGTAGTCTTAATCTGTTAGAGCACTGCACCCTGATTGTCTCGAAAGCACGCCAAACTACTGGGTTTATTCTCGGAAATTTCAAAACCATCAATAATAGAGTCAGCCTTTATAAAATGTATATCAGACTAGTCTGAAATAATGCTCGTTTCTATTTAGCCTTCTGCCCGCTGGTGTACGGAAGAAGATAGAATCAGTCCAGCACTTCTTTACAAAAAGATTTTTCGCTTCAGAACACAGTAACTTGTACTACTAACAACGCTGTGAGCTTACAAGCCTGGACCCGTTTTGGTTTCACAGATTACAAAAGGGACTATTTTTACTGTTTTAACTTTTAAACAGTTGTACCTTTAACCCCATTACATCTCAGAGGCAGCTCGACCACTCTTGGCGCACCAGTCATCGAGATGTATTTTTATTCCTTCCCTTGGCACGCACCGTTAGATACCGTCAGTTTTTAGTAAACGCTATAGCAATCTGGAATAAGCTAACTAGAAGTTTCAAAATTCAGCAAAGCTATCCTTTGTTTACGAGAGCTGTCACTAGTTTTCTTCGTTCTGGACACCTTCCAATAATTTTGGGTGCTGACTCTGTGGAAGCTCTCTTCTGTTCTGATGGCGTTCATGGACTCTGAATCCTGTACCGAACTTCATGCTGAGGGCGATATTGCTAGCTCTGCAGACCTTAATCGGCTTATTCCTTAGTCGACGGCGAACAGCCGTTCGCCAACATACCTGCTGGTGCAGAATACCGGATCCGTAACCCTGAAAGGAGAAGTACCTCACCGTGCACCTGTGTCAACGCTTCCCTGTCCTGAACTTCAATCCCTCAATAAGCTCCAGTTTTTCTCCCGAAAACACTTGAAAGAACGAAATGGAGTTTTTTCTCACTGTCAGCTCGCCCCTCTGCAGTATATCTATTTTGGCCTTGCCTGTAAACTGGCAATAAACAAAAAAATAATAAATAAAGAATTAAATGCCACCACTTTACTGGCCACGTCAGTTAGTGTTCTTCTAGGTTTTCACTTCACGCCTTTCGGTGAAGTGTTGTTTTGGTTCATGCTGATGCCTTAATGTAGATTAAGCCCAAAATAGCTTTCAGACAATAGTAACGAAAAATCCCTTAGGTTAATTCAGTTTGTCAAATATGAATATTTGTAAGTTTATCCGAGTTACCTTCAAGGAGGAGGATGCGGTCAGCGATGTACAATGGAAGATCAGTAATGGTTATTGGATTTAATCCCTTACAAAGAAACTTTCGATTGATGGGAAACGAAAAACTATGCAAAGAACTGAAAAGACAGGATTCATTCCGACACAATTCCAATCCACATGATTTAAATGAAGGTTAATATTTATGATAATAGCTGACAACAATATTTGAAATCAATTTCGGCTTATCTTCGTAGCATGAACTCCGACACTTTTTGAAATCTTCTTTTTCACAAGTTTGATGAAATTCGGGCCAACTTTTTAGACTTTATTACAGTTTCTTAGCACTTAATGCTGTGATTAAATTGACTTTAAAAAAACGCTAAAATGCCAAGGAGCCTTTGAAATAATGAATAAAGCGTTTAAGTAGTCATTAATTTTAGACCTGACCAAATTAAAAACTTTAAAGTCTAAATGTGCTTGTTTTGCTGGGCAAACTTTCCCCGGGCCATATTCTATGCTTAGGTGGAGTGGTGCGCTGCCTTTAAAGTGTACGTGCTACTATGTTGGGTTGATTTATTTCCTACATGAATTTAATTTGCCTTAATTCGTTTGCTTTTTGTCACCTGCTGCACCATGTGCTGTACATAGATCTTTTGACTTGCATGATCCATGTGTATGGACGTTCTCCGATGCATATCTTAAGTTACGTATTTTTACGGCATAAAAATTATTGATAATTGCTAGCTGAGGCAAGGTTTCATTAGTGTTATAGTTTCGTCATGCTTCTTTCTGATTCCGCTTATAATGTGCGAAGTATTAGTCATGTGTGCTAAGTTTTCCAGACTTCATATGACGGCAGAGGCGAGTACTCGTAGAGTATACGCACTTCTAAACTTTTATACGCACAAGCGCAGTCGCCCTCCGTGTGTACCTATCACCAGATTTCGCCCATCATTAGCATTCTGGATCTTACACGTTTTGTATAATAATTTTTGGCCACGTGATGAGTAAAGGCGAATTTCAGACCTCAGACGATCTACACAATTGTGTAGACAGAAAATTTCATTCTGTTTACGTCCTGAGTTCAATGCCAATCAAAATTTTCTCTGATGGCCTTGCTTTTTTTTGTCGACGATATTTGTTCATTTATAATCATTTATACACTTGAAATTTTAACTCTCATAGGAAGGCATCCTCTTTACCTATTCAACTTCGTTCAAACCTACACGTAAGTACTCCATTTGTCTTTTTAACTTACAGAAAACCCCATGATGAGAAGTAAAAGGGTTGACTAAATTTGTTCCCTCTTTAAGGAACAGTCCTAGATATGATATACGTATGATCTGAGGGTTCTCAATCTTTGTCATCCCGTTCTTTTATCTTGTCACTTAACTCCGGTTTTCCTTGTAGGGGAGGACCGTTTTTGCCTCAGGTTTTGGTACGTCACCACCTCTTTGGTACAGAAGCTGTCTTTTTTTAACTGAATTGCAGAAAATAAGTAATAAACTTTTATTGACTGGAGTCTAACGTTCTGTGAATAATAATGCCGTGCGTGCGGTCGATACCTGTAATTTTGCCACATAGTCTACAGGTTAGTGTTTCAGACCCGGGAGCGATACCATGTAGACTTTTCGTAGCAAGTCGAATTATTTGGGACAAAGTTTGACTTGGAGTTGTAACTGTGGGGGACGGGAGTCGGTCGCACCGTGATGCTACACCTGTTAGATATAAAATGAGAGGGTACGGTGGAATTAAGTAACAAGAGGAAGCCGAACAACGTTATTTTATCTTTTTCACATAAATGTAATCGGAATCACCACTGATAAACCTTTGGCTCCGCCATTGAGGCTTCCAGTTTATTTCCTTCTCTGTCCCGCTATTTCTACAAAAATCAAGAACCAGTGAATCCTAGGTTCTAAATCGATAGGGCAAGCACGCCCAATTGCCCTAACTTCTCTAAGATTAGAAATATCGAGTTCCGAATTTTCTTCGTGTTTTTAACTACCTGCTTATTTTTACAGTTAGCTAAGCGAGTTCTAGGCGGTGACGTTGAAGTCGCTTCACTGGGCAGATCTTTTGATGAAGTCATATAAGGTGTCTATCTTCCCATGCCTCACCAACTAAAGTGCCTCCGTTCGGTGGCGAAATTCCTCTTCAACGATATGATTCGTTAGCCAGTGTGGCGGTAATTTCCTTCGGTACCAACTTTAAAGTATGTCGGTCTTCTGCTCTAAGGACACATGAGCCACGTTTTGCGCCTATGTTGGCTGTGGCTCCATATATTATTACTATTTTTCGTCAAATCGTGGGCAATTTGAGGAGCGGCGGAACTTGCTGAGAACATGTCCTGAGCGTTTTTCGTCTTACATCGATTTTTTTACCGCATGGGGAGTCAAGGGAGCAACGAGGCTGGCCGTCTTTGTGAGCGCGGAAGTACATTCTGGGACGTGAAGCCGTCGAGGACCGTTTTGCCTTTCACAACATGCAGTCCCGAGCTTGGTTTACGGAAAGAGGCACCTATACGACTCAGTTCGGATTGCGTCCCATCGCGAGTATGGCCGTAACAAAGATGTTTATTTTCTCGCAGTTCAGGCCGCATCTGTCGCGTAGGTGAAGAAAAAGTATTGGAAAGAGCACATTGACGTCATATTGCAGGCTTTTTTGTATCACGGGTTGCAGCTTTTTGTGGGATTAGTTGCCAATTAAGTCTGCATTTCTAGACCTCTATCTTCCTGAGACGATTACTTTTGATTGAAGATAATATTTCAGCGAAAATGAGGGAAACCTGTTATGTCTATGGTCGAGGATTATTTACACAATTAGTTGGTGTACGCGGCCGCTTCCACAGTGAATTAAGCCTGACTCCATTTCTTGAGTTGCAGAAACGGCTTCACGGTGATGCTGGTTGGATTGACGCCGTTGTAGTTGTAGCACAGTTTAGTCTGTATTAGGTAAAAGCATGTTTTTGATCCATTCTCACGTGAAAAGTTTGGTATGCTCTGGATGCCATAGTATATTCTCTAAGTAGGACAAGTATAGAGTACTCCTGTCAGCAGACCCTCTTGACCGTGGATTTTGTTCATTCAAGGGTGCTGGATGACCGCTCTAACTTCCGTGCAGCCAATGGAAAGTCGACAGTCGTGTAGTTTATGTTGGCTGAGGTGACCTAATCAAAGCCTTTCGAAGGTCAAAATAGTTTGTTAAGGTAATAGGGATAACCCTCTACGTTTTAATCATCTGGTCAGTGGCTGAATTGCTGTTGACTATACCGGTGATATTTTGGGCGGAGGCCTTAATCTTTATTAGTCTCGAAGTTCGGTATTACTACCGGTTGGTTTGACTCGAACTTGCGTCTGTTATGGGAGAGAAAAGAGAGAGTGGGACTGTTCAAGTTCGAATCTGGCGCTTAGTTTCCTCGCAATAAACAATCGAACGCCGCCTCCCTAGTTGATGACTGACCTGGTGGAGTTATGCAACAGCCTGCGCGTGGAAACCTTGGGGTGAGAGTGAGGTACTTGTGGCGCAAGTCCGATTCACCTGACCAAATTTGTGTACAGCTCTCCACTGCGCCCTCGTTAAGACGGACTTTCGTCGAATTCCCCTGCTTGACACATGGCTGACTGCTTGCGTGTCCAACGCCTCGGTTCACACGGACATCGTAGCGTGAGTTGCATTCTGTTGGCCGTGAGCTGAAGGACATGGGTTATTAATGGCAGAATATCCCTCCATCTGTTTGTCATGTAATTCGACAATTAGAAGTAGTCCGTGTTTTATTTGTGCATCGTGTTAATGGACTCCAAAATGAACCACTAGCACCGTGAGGGAACGCTCTGAAATCAAACTGCTCATCTAGAATAACAAGCCTTGCAGCGTCACGTTTAGACACTAGTTTTCGCCTTTCCATCATGCTTACAAATACTGTTGCCCACCACATTCGTATCCAATAGCAGCCTTTGACATTGCTAACACAGCACTCGCGACTTTGTTTTTAAAATAGGTCATAAGCGGGTCGGGTGCAGAGGGTTATTTTGGTCAGTAACAAGTGCGATCGGTGGGCGTATTGTTGACAGACGACAGTCCGCCCGTCCATTTCGACTATGTCCACCGTATGCTCCACAGAAGAGTGGTGCAGGGACGGTGATTTGCACTGGATTATAGTGAGAGTAGGCTTGAACTTCATCTACCTCACTCTCTGTTTCACTCCCACACTTAGACCCAGTGTCAAGACAGAGTCAAGAAAACCGGAGATGGGTGAGGGCGCAGGCCCACGCATTGTGGTCCAATACAAACAAGACCAATACAACACGGTTAGAGACAGCCCGGATCCCAACTGAGTGCAGTGCCAGAAAGGCCCCATTCATAAGGAGCCATTGCAGCCTAACTCTCATTCTGTCAGTTAGCCACAGCGCACAAACACCCACTGGGCTGACCACGCTGTCCGAGTTACCCCGTAAATTGACAATCTTCCAAGCCACGGCTTTTAGCGTACCGTGATTCTTTTAAGTGCGTCAGCTTGTTTAGAGTGAGGAAAAATGCGCTGAGCCAACGACCTCACTCTCTCCTTACCCACAAAATCAGACCACCGTCCAAGTTGGCCAGTTGTCTGATGCGGGAGTGGGCACTTCGGCTGACAGGGCCGGTTGACATCGTCTTCGCGCGCCACAGCACGACCTGGCCCTCATAACGCACACACCAGGATCCCAAAAACCAGGCACAGACAGACAAGGGTGCCAGAACTTGCCACTTTTGGCTTGTCATTAGCAAGCCAAGCTTTAATTCCGATCGATCACCCTAGACTTTAACCTGAACCGACTGGTCACGAATCTTTTTAAGTCTGATCGAATTACTTTACCCACCTTCTAATGGAAATTTTCAGGTCACATGGGAGTGTCCACTGACTAGGAGTCTACGTCTTAAGGTGGTTCGAAAATGGCTATTTCAACCTTCTTTATCCTCATTAGTAATTTGTTTATTTACTTACCCCCTGCCAACACACTAATCAGTTGGCTGCTATTCGCAGACATTTTCGGGCCTTATTTTACTGACAGAATAGGCTACGATTAACAAAACTGCAAACACGGCAGCTTTTACGTGCCGGTCAGATTCTCGTTGCGTGGCCGCAACTTTTCTAGGAGAGCGGAGCTCCTTGTCGAGATATGATTGCCTGCTAACGTGGTTGCGCGCGTACAGAGCCCGTACGTGCGCAACGCTGGAGATGCAACCATTATTTCGGTCTAACGGTTGACATGATGCCTGCTGACAGCTCTTACCTGGGTTTGCCAGATTGACCATCCACAAAACCATCTGGTCAGTGGACATACTGACCTAATCGTATGTGGCGAATCGGAGGTAGATTGCAATCAATGTTTGTTGGCGACATCACCGTCTGAGCGTTGAGTGAAGAAACATTTGGTTTACCTTCTTAAATTTCGTCTGGTCCGATTCTGTTGACCTTGTCGTTGCGATGGGTGCTAAAGTCCTTTTCGGATTAACGATAAACATTATGCGAGGAGGTTGGAATACCCGATTGGCAGCCTCACGTCGAGCTAAAACTAGCTTGCATATCCAGATCGGTGACCAGTCACGCCCCAGGAAGCATTGGATGTGACTATGGAACCCGTCTGTCTATCTGTTAGCATCACCAATTATTAGAGCACTTACAATCTCTCCGAGTAGTCGTAGGGGTTTCAATACACCGGTGTTGGTATCGAGTGGGACAGAGATAGTATCGCTGGGAGGAAATTGTCGGAGCATGGGATGGAATTGAGCTGGGTCTTCAAGACCGCCTTAAGCTGTCAGTGGAGGTGCTCGATCAGTCCAGTCGCTTAAGGATTGGGCCGTCGTTCAGCTCCGGTTGAAGCTCAGAAGGGAAGTTAGATTTGCGGTCGTTAGGGACAGTCACAAGAGTTCGGAAGTTAAATGCTAAATGCATTAAAAAGCTTTAGCTACGGTTTCAGGTTACAGATATTTACCACCGGGTCAGATCAACCCAACTGTTTGTAACTAAGATCGGAGTGGAAAGATGAAAGAATTATCTAGGAACATGAATGCGTTTGTATCCTTAGTTAGGTGCGATATTTTTAGGTTCATATAAAGGAAAATGTTTGTGCCTTCAAACGCTCACGAGCAAGCTTGCAAATGCGCAGAAGTTACGCTCTCTGAAACAATGTGCATTTCACTCAAAATGCACCGCTTAGCACCATGAAGAACATAAATGCCCATGTGAAGACGCCTTCTAATAAACGCACTGGAACTTTTTAGAAACGTTCGAAGGCAGATTGTACAGATAAACAGTCAAAGTTTGCATTGTTAGCATCACCGCAAAAAACAAATGCCAAATTATGCAAAACAGGTCAAAATTTGATACCAACCATTTGCTTTTCTTTGAAATTACTGGAATGTTGTTCATGGAAGATTCTATATAACTAGCAACAATTTAATTGACATGTCTGCACATGCCTCTCTGTGTAGTTTTGGTATTTCAAAAACTTCCAGGTAAACCCCTCATATGGACTGTTGAACTTCGCAGGCACATCACACTTACCTCCGTCAGTACATCCGACTCATCCGTATTTTAAATATGCCCTAGATAATCCTTCAGAGATATCCATAGTCACTATGCTATATTCTAGAAATTTCTCGGGTTAGTTGACCCCAAACAAGTTTATTCAATCGGAACTTACTACTTCAGTTGACTACTATGTCGTCGGCCTGATTATCTCAAACAAACAACGTCTATAAGTAACTGGCCAGCTTTCGAAAAAATGAATGGAAACATCTTGATACTTAAGTCACCTAAACGCCAATGGTGGAATTCCGCACTAAAGGTGTGCTCCCTGAGTTGCAATAATCTTATCCTCCG
Source organism: Schistocephalus solidus (assembly GCA_017591395.1). Classification (NCBI taxonomy): domain Eukaryota; kingdom Metazoa; phylum Platyhelminthes; class Cestoda; order Diphyllobothriidea; family Diphyllobothriidae; genus Schistocephalus; species Schistocephalus solidus. The sequence continues at coordinate 11,465 of WEDG01007950.1, forward strand.
GAAGCACCACTTATTGAAAACCTTAATATTTCTACTGTTTGTAGCTTGGTTTATTTGACCACCTACACGGCAATTAACGCCAGAGCGGTCAGCGGCACGCGAACAAAATTTTTGATTACAACTAAGAGGATACTAGTTTTGCAGCGAATGCAACTGCCAAATATTTTTTGCCAATTGCACTAACTTTAGGCAATTTCTTGCATAGCCTTCGGATGTCTTGTCTATCCGAGCTGAATTTGGGCCCTGTCACTCCTCCGAGTGCCTCATTCTCCTCTTGTCTGCATCCTGGTGCCCGCTTTGTAGGCAGCCAACTCTCCAAGGGCAAGAAATATAACGTGGAGGCTGTCATTCAGGTACGTGTGCCGAGCCGTCATCATCTGTTTCTCTCTCAGACAACCAACCTGCCCGAAAAAACCTTCTATGGTCTGCTGACAATTGAACACCTAGCCGAGGAGGTTCCCAACTCCACCACCTTCTTTGAGGCCGAAATTATTAGCCGAAAGTTCCCCTTCACCACTGGCAAGTGGGATGCCACTGTGGAAATCGACCGAAGCCACTGGGTGTGTGAGTGCTTTCTGTGCAGCCTGAGCGTTAAATATGTTTTTTTCCTCCTGCCTTCTTCAGAATGAACTGAACGTGCCCTCCAAGTTCCCGAACTACTACAAGGACTCGTTTGACTACTCCGCCCTGGAGACCGCTGACCACGTGTTTATGCGCTGGAAGGTTAGTTCTTTGAATTCCTCTGAAGTCACTTCACCTCTGTCAGGAAAAGTTTCTAGTCCCAGACACAACAAACAGCAGTGCCAGTGAACACATCTCCTTTTCTGGATTTTACTATATCTGTCTTCGAAAGACAACTGGCGTCCTCACCGGTTACTACTATCAGGGCACCTCAGAACGGTATTTCCTCGTTCTGGGTCCTTTTTTATCTCCATGTTTTTTGCCTTGCAGCTTTCAGCTTCTCGAGTTAAACTATGTACCCCAGACCACCTTCTCGTCATTCCAAATCATCTGAAAGGGTGATGCCCTTACGCCGCTATTTCCTGCGTATCATGCCTTTTTCAATAAAATCATCAAATTCCTGCACTCTATCCTTGTGTGCGTAAAAAGGCAGCTTTGGGGTTTTGTATCAGAGTTCTGGCATGTTGACCTACTTGTGGATCTGTGTTGTGAGTTGGGTGGAAGAGCTGTGGCGTTGACGCTTAAGCAGCTTTGGATGCCAAATCAAACCGATGCCCATCGTGGTCATCGCACCCGACAGTCTGTTCGACCACGGATTTTGACGAATTCACCATGTGCCCCACAGAGAGCCCTGGGATGGTGACGCGCGTGCTGCAGTCCAGAGTGATAGTAGGTTTGCTCAGCATCTGCCGCACTCTGTCGTCTCTTACCCTCCTGCGCCCGTTGTCATGACAAAGAACACCGGAGGCGGGAAAGAGCGCACCCACATATCGAGGGACGGGCACAGTATCCTAATAACTTGGGTAACATTCGTCTATCTCCACACAGTGGATAGGGCTAGGGAGGGCGATTTCACCAGTCGCTGAAAATGTCGCCTACTTGGTGCGCTCTGACATCCCCATTGGTGAACCATTCGGACCGCATCTGTCTAGCTATCAGACTGGAAACTGTGCGTCGTATTAATGCGGTCTCGGCTACTGATTGTCCTTACCACAACCAGGAGCAAGCCGCTTAAGCTGTAGAATGGAGACACGACTAGTAGGGACGAGGGTGGTGTCATTTTATGGTCTTGAGATGTACTCTCGCTGAGCGACCGCTGAAGTCTACAAGAAGAAGCAGACTGATGGCGAGCCAGCGCTTGGGTGCCCAGGATCGGCCAATCCTGCCAATTTGTCCGTGGGACACTCGTCGGAAGCGGCGACTGCACGTGTTCTAACCCTACACTTAACCCCTACCCTCACTCTAACACTACCTTGCTGTTAAACCTAAGTTTCCTTGTAATTTAACATCTGTATTAGGGGGTACTATTCCCTTGCTCTGTCTTTTTGTTTTCCCAAAAGCTTTTACTTGCGTTGGTTTTGTTGTTTGTAGAAAAAAAACAACCGCTTGCTCTAGTGAAGCGTACTATGGGACAAATCCAGGACTTTGTAGATGTCGTTGATCTTAATGAAGGTGTTGGTACGTACACCAGTTCTGGCTGGTTGACATGAGTGCATGCGCTTGGCTGACTGGCTAACACTTTCATGACTTCGGATGCTTGGTGGAGTCGTCTCTAGGCGACGCGGTCATTTGGGGACGGGGGGGACGATATGGTGAAATCATAATAAGCGTGTCACAATAAGCCTCCACTTGAGAGCCGAACGGCAGGCATTCGTGGTGCCTCGTCGGTATACTGGATAAGAAAAAATAAAAGTTGACTTAGCAAGTGACTGGGGTGAGCTTAAACACAGGGTGACACCTATCTGGTGTGGTGGACGTCCTGCCCCAGCTGGAATTTTGGAGAAAACACAGCGGCTATCAAGATAGAGGAATAACCCTTCCTGAAAAGACAGTCTAAACCTGAATGACGAGGTATTGATAGGGATTGAAAACAGTTGGTAATTCAAAATACAATTTGGCGAGCATACGTTATCTTTTTATAAATTCTCAATAGGCCTATACATTTATATCACTGTGTAGAAAAAATCGTATGGTTTTCAGGGCGGGCAACGACGGAGACAGCAACAAAATCGCGGTCCATTTTCTCATCATCGTCAGAGGGATGGTGGCCGCCGCTGATTTGGTGACCGTTGAACGCACAGCGCCCGTTTACATAGCCTGATTGGAGCCGCTTCTGCTGTTGCCAACAGACGCCATCGAAGGAATTTTGAATAGCTTGAGGGGAAATTGTTAATCACCCGGAAGGCTCCTCTGGCATCTAAACGACGATTTTTGTCTTGCTGGCCGTTAGCACGGAAATCTTTGGTGGTTTTTCGGTCATTTTCTTAACAATAAAGCGAGCTGGATATCCTGTTCTATCGAAAAGGGCTTTCTAAAACCGTGAGCTCTCCTTCAATGCTATCGGTTGAACAGATCCTTTTCGCCCTTTGTGTCAAACAGCGCACGAAATTACGCTTAAAGTTAAGCCGTTAAAATTCCCAAGATGGGTATGTTGCCCCGACCACGTCTTCTTTCGTCGGACACTACGCCGAATACTCCCGTCAGACCTTCTAATCAGAAGCACGTCAAGAAAAGGGCGTGATACGAACTAATCTTGTTCCACAGTAAATTGGATTGACGAATGCGCCTGATTTATGGTATCCATTACAACTGAAATGTCCGTTTGTTCAGGTGCAACCGCAAAAATATCATCCACGTAGCGTCCATAATATTTTAGATGGTTTGTCTGTGGACGAAGCTGTAAAGCTTTCTGCTCGCCCATGAATATATTCGCCAGAAGCGGACCAAGGGTTGAGCCCATAGCTACTCCGTTCAGCTGTCTGTGCAGGTTGTTGTCAAATAGGAACTGCATGTTCAAGGTACATCTTAGTAACAATTCCTTGAACGCATTCACTGGAATTCCTATATCCTGCTGAGCGGAGGCAAGGGTATCCCAGAGGTAGATCACCGTTTGTGTGACCGGCATGTTCGTAAAGAGAGACGAGACATCCAGGGAAAACATCACCATGCCATTCAGGTCGAGGTCTTTCACGCCGTCAACGAATTCAAATGTATCTCGATAGCTATGTGATGCCAGCTTATAGTTTATAGGCTTAAGTTTTTCCACTAGGCATTTTGATATCACATGGTACGGCGATTTGTGGACCAAAGATCATTAGATTGCATTTTGTCGGTTAGAATGGCTTTTGTAATTGGTTACTCCAGTCATTAAGCGTTTTGAGATCCACTGCGTTGGTAGTGTGCATCTTAGTCCCTGTCTGCTCATTATACGCATATGTGAGTTTAAGATCTTCTGCCCCTAGAAATGTTCTGGCAGTGTTCCATATGGTCGATAGGTCGTTCATATATATAAGAAAGAGAAGGGGACCTAAGACGGTGCCCTGTAACACTCCACTAATAATAGAAGATGGGTATGAGGTAAATTTTCGAATCTGCACCACTTGATGTCGGTTTCGGAGGTAAGATGTGAGAAATTCAAGTAAGGGAGGCCGTATGCCTTGGCTTATTAGCTTCGTAATAAGTTCGTCCGTCTTCGACAATATGACAGAAAAATATATAAATATTATATATATATATATATATATATATATATATATATATATATATATATATATATATATATATATATACCAGAAACAGCATAGCGAACGCTGGGGGACCCACTGAGGAGCCGAACCCCTCGTTGCAGTGTCACGTAGCAACAGAAACATCGGCGAAACACGTGTCTGGGCTTTTAGCTAGTACCTATGTCGGAAGTACGGTATAACGTCTTTGCCATATATATATATATATATATATATATATATATATATATATATATATATATGATAGTGTGTGGCTCACCGATCTGCTTAAGGAACATTTATGTTCCGTTGTGCCCTGGAACTCAGACTAGAGTACTCACAGGCAGTCGCATAGCGACGTGTAGCATATGTTGATAATGTGGAACCGACAAAGACAAAGGGAGACCGGAATGGCCATTTCTGGCTTATTAGCCGTCATCAGCCAGTCATACCCAATCCCAAGTGTGGAACACCTGGGATTCGAACCCGCGACCTTTGGTATTTGAGTCGAACGCTCTACCATTAAGCCACGGGCTCGTTGCTTTGTCGGTTGCGATCGGGAATATGATGATAGTGTGTGGCTCACTGATCTGCTTAAGGATGTATATATATAAGTATATATATATATATATACTTTGTGTTGTTCATGATCCTCATAATAGAAGAATAGGCACTTATAGGTCATTCTTGATGGCGAGGACGACTCGGGCGGCCCTTATGTTGGCCTTTAAACGTTCGTTCAGGAAGATGGTGCATGAGGGATCCACACACCCAGTCGTCACTGTTTGTAAAAACGGGTCTCAATGACAGCATCTTTGTCCATTCTTCAGTGAGTCAGTTAATGGTTGACTAAAACTATACTCTTATTTTTTCGGTTGCTCAGCCGGTTTTCAATAGAAGAGCGGACATTTTAGGCTACCAGACTGAGCTCAGTCATGTCTCCCGAGACACGGGAGGACGAACTACCCGTAATGCAGGTGGTTTTGAGCTAGCTAGGAAAATAAGGTTATATTTATGACTAAGGCTAGAGTTACAGTTATGTTTGGGGTTAAGGTTGAGCTTAGGGTTAGAACATGGCAACATTCAAACATCCTGGAATTTCGCGCAAGTTCACCTTTGTTGCGATGTGGAGCATTTGTATTCCTGCGTTTCAGTGAGGTGTCATATAGGCGATTCTCCTAACACTATGAATAACCTAAATTTCAACCGTGACCCTAATTTTAAACCAAAACCTACTTTTAACTCTAAATATAACTTCCCAGGAATTAAGAGCAAAGCCATAGAAACGGTTCCTGGCATTTATTCAGCAATGGGCTACATTAAGGCTCCCGACAACATGTAGAGGCTTTTTAAGTGTGTCTACACTACATCAAAATTATCACGCTGCAGAAGTAGCTATTTTGTACCAAGTTTGGATTTTGCAAGTATTCAGAACAAGACGCATTCAAAATCCAGGATCCTGACAGTACTGCAGTCCCATTGGATTACTCTGCCCGATAGTCTGTTTTGCACCCCTCTCAAGACCTCAGTCCTAACCCAAAACACACTTCAAATGATCGGTTGATATTCAATTAGTAGGTTATCTTTTGTATTTGAGCAGCCTCTATCGATATTCACACTCAAATACACAGTCGAATGACGCGGCTGCGAAAATGTTTGTGAAACAGGGGGAAAAAGCTTCGTACATCTTCTGAAAAATTGAGTGTTTCTATGCTGGTCGACGTTATCTCCAAGGAAGTTGAGAGCAGTGACTTTGAAACAGCATTTATTGACCTTTTTTATAAATCATGTTGCCTGAACCGCCTAATAATGGACTCAACTTGGATACGCGTTTCTCGGTTGAAGTCCTGGTATCGAGTATGCAATCGATAAAAGTTAAAGTCAACGAAAGGCCACGCAAAACCTCCTGGATGAATTTTTGGAACGACCAAGCTAAGTCGTACAATCCAAAGGGTATGCTTTGAAATTCAGACGGACCAAAAGGCTACATACTTTACCATACTGCCAGCGCAGATACTTCATAAAAGTCCAAAACACCTGTCTCTGCACTTCAGAGTTGCGAGACATTTGGCTGCGTTCCCCGGGATTCCCATCTGTTATCGAATAAATGCTCCAATTTTAGACTCATTTTTTAGGTATATTGGAAGTAATGCGCTAACATGGAGTAAATTATTCAGATTGAGACTTTATAGAATCGAATATTCATATCCCAATTCAACGTGGGCCTATATAAATTCCGTTCGCATGGTGAACTCAAAAGAAGCGCATTAATTTCTTAAGGGGGGTTAAAAACTGAAAAATCAAATGGTGACGTACGTGCGGTTACGGTGATAGCCTCTTCAGTCATTTGCGTCTGATTATATATTCTACAAAGTAGATTTTATAAGAACTGTTTTCTCAGGCAGTTTGTGAGATAGAGAAGCAAAACCTCTTGAATATGGACACGTTACAAATAGGGTACTCAAAGGCCCATGCCTATTTCCCTCAATAAATTGAATTGAATTGAAAAAAAAATCCTGTATATATGTCGGTCCAGCGGCCGCAAAGGACGAAGGCGGCGACATAGCCAGCTTGCAACACATAAATAAACTAAAATGTATATATACCAATCTCCAAAGCCTACTCTCTAAATTATATGAGCTTAAGATATACATGTGCCAAACTTCAACAGATATCATCTCCATAACTGAAACGTGGCTGACTCCGAGGGTGGACGATCATGAAGTTGCCGTCCACGGTTTTCAGTTATTCCGAAAGGATAGAGCAGGATGTCATGGTGGGGGTGTGCTGACTTATGACAGATAGGGCCTGTTCATGTCAGAAAAAACGGAAAAGCTCACGTGTGAAACTGAAGCCATCTGGCTCACCATCAGAACGACAGGGTCCCACTCACTTGAGATCCTAACGGTCTACCGACCACCGAGAAACGATCCGCAGTCAGACAGTAGTCTGATAGATGGTTTAGAAGCATTTGCTAGTCGATTCGAAGTTAGGATTATGGGCGACTTTAATGCTCCAAATATCGATTGTAATCTGAGCTCGACTCCAGGCTCGATATCAAACTTCGATCGCTGCCTCCTAGAAGCAATACACAAACGCTTCCTAACTCAACACGTCCTGTCTCCAACCAGAATATGCGAGGGGCAACAAGCCAATTGTTTGGACCTTGTATTGACAAAAGCGCCTGACAGCGTAGATGTTGGGAACTGTCTACCCCCACTGGGCAAAAGAGATCACGTAGTCCTACAGTGGGAATATTCACTCTTCTCTGTCCCCGATCGAAACATTACAGTCAACCGCAACCTATGGCGTGGAGACTTTACCCAAATGAAAATTAATATGTGCCGTTAAGATTAGAATGAAACATTCACTGGATGTATTCTCGAGGATTGGTTGGAATTTAAGGCCATATTACAGGGACTTATCACCAACTAATGTACTAATTCGAAAACAGGTCACCACTAGGCCCAAGTGGCTAATGACCACACTGAAGAGTGAAGTAAACCACAAGCGAAAGCTGTGGTAAAATTATCTAAGGGAAAAGACCGTCGAATCGCTGACGATGTGCAAGACGAAGAGGAACAGGTACAAAAGGCCTTGCTTATAAAGCCTGTCAAAGTTTCGATAGTAACTTGATAAACCGTGTAGCAGAAAACCCGAAGCTTTTCTACAACAACATTAGGCAGTGCACTCGAAATAATGACCCCATCCCTTTGTTAAAAACAGATGAGGGCGTCGAACTTTGCAAGGACGAGGAAAAGGCTGAGCGTCTATCTGAGTTCTTTCAATCAGTTTTTACGAGAGAAGCCAATCGAACCGCTGATAAATATAGTGTGGAACAGATCCTGACAATTGACTCAGTGGTCATAACAGAACCTATTGATCTGCAGGAAATACTGAAGAAGGAGGAAACGAAATCGCCAGGTCCTGATGTAATACCGGCAATTTTATTTAAGGAGTTGGCCGTAGAGTTGGCAGAAGCTTTGTGTCTACTCTTTTCGAGCCTCCCTCGCTGCAGGCAGATTGCCACCCGATTGGAAGACCATGGGGATTTACCTGATACATGAAAGTGGCAACCGGGCTCCCGCAAATAACTACAGGCCGTTAAGTCTCACCTCCATATGTTGCAAGATTATGGAGCGAATCATCGAACGTGAACTGATGCAGTTTTTGGAGCGGTATCATCTTCTCTCTGACGTTCAGCACGGATTCCGCAGAGGAAGGTCCTGTTTAACCAAGTTGCTCTCCTGTCTTGAACGATGGACCCGAGCGGTCGATAAAGGAAATGTGGTGCACACAGTCTACATAGGCTTCAAGAAGGCCTTTGATAGCGTGCCTCACCAGCCTCTTCTATACAAACTCAACCGTATTGGGGTAAGGGGCAAGCTTTTGAAATGGATCGAAAACTTATTGATTGGGCGATCTCAAATTGCCCGTCTTGGCGATCAACAATCGGCGGAGGTGGAGTGGGGTTCCTCAGGGTTCCATCCTTGGCCCTATCCTCTTCTTTATATAAATTTATGACTGCGTAACTGGGTTGGACTCTGACATCGTCATGTTTGCTGACGATATAAAGCTTTGGAAGGTCATCCACAACGAAGCTGATGAAGTAAATCTACAGGCGAACTTGCATTAACTCAAAGAATGGTCGCACAACTGGCTCCTCCAATTCAATGCTACCAAGTGCAATATTCTGCGAATCGGCAGAACCAGCTCCGGGCACCACAGAATTTACTATCTGGACCACAACCGCTACCAGAGGTAAAGGTTCAGAAAGATCTAGGAGTATGGATCACGCCCTCAATAAAGCCATCGTGCCATTACTCAAAAATAGCAAAATCCGCCATGTCAAGCATGTATATAATTAAGCGAGCGTTTTCAAAGTTCGATAAAGAGTGCTTTAATAAGTTCTGCGGGATGTTCGTGCGACCACAATTGGAATTTGCCATACAAGCCTGGAGACTGGGGTCTGTCAAAGACCACAATACCCTTGAAAATTTCCAAAGACGTGCAACCAAACTTGTTCAAGGTCAAAGCTACCTGCCTAGCGAGACACGATTGCCCAATCTTGATCTGTTTCCTCTGGAGTATAGACAGTTAAACGGTGACCTAATACAAGCCTTTCGGATGCTGCGGGGATCAGGATTGTTGCCTTGCATCTGGCGAATTTTTTGAGCGTGCCACTACCACTACTTTGAGAGGACATCCTAGCAAACTACGTATAACTGGTGCGAGACTGGACACAAGAAGGTTCTTCTTCTCCAAAAGAGGGATTGAGGCCTGGAATGCTCGGTCTACGGATATCATCATGTCCCCATCCATTGAAACTTTTAAGCGGAAGGTTGACCAGTACAGCAATATGTACCACCATGACATCAGAAACTAACAGATTTCTTGAAACCTATTCCCATCCACAATTTTCGCGTTATCGAACATGCTACTCCCTACTTTTGATTTATTTATTGTATACTTGTTTTTTCCGATGCCCTGTAGTGTGATGGGGAGATAACCCTTTGTCCAACGCCCATTATGTGTCAGCCTTTTTTAAAAATTTGCACTGTCATTGAAATTAAATGGGAGTTCAAAGGCATCGTCTACATTTCCCTTAATAAAACTGAACTGAACTGAACTGAAGTGGGATTGGGCACCAGTCTGGGACCGCGGATCTGCTCAAGAGGTAATAACAGTTGTCACAGGGTCTTCCTTCCTCGGCAGATCGCTTGGATACCATATAAATATCAGGGTGGCTCATGGACTGGGGATGGGCACATCAACCCCACTGAGTTGCCGAAGGATTACAGGAAAATAACCCCAAAAAGGCAATAGAACATCAGCCTAGATGGATATGAGTTTGTAAACGGCACCAGTATCCGAGATGAAGCGTGCATGTTTGTTTTCCAAATATGTTGGTAGTTATGATATTTACAGCATGCATTGAAAATTTCCAAGGCCTACCTCTGCACAGGGATCAGCAGGGATTTGGACAAAGCAGAATTTCCAAATTCCATCTTTGCCAAACATTTTACCCTTGAAACCGATCCCATCCCTTCGAATCCCCTGCTATCTCATGAGTTGCTCACTTACATTTATTTAGTTCCTACAAATATTCAGAAACAGATAAGCCACCTTAACCAATCTCACTCAGTTGGAACCGATACCATCCCAAATTCCCTTATTAAACAGCTAAGTAATTTTCCCCCTTTGCTGAGAAAAGTGTTCGCAGTTTTTCTCGAGAACGGTTTCGTTCCTGATTATTGGAAAACCTCTATTTTTATTAAAATATTTAAATCTGGCTTGGCTTTGCAAGCATACAAAATCTCAAAGAAACAAGGTTAAAAGCTTGATCTTCAAATGCCGACGGGATAACGAGAGGGATTTGCTCCAGCGATTAGTTCACAATCCCATATTGCTCTACAGCTATTTAAGAAAATGCACACGTAAAAGGAACCCAATTTATATTGTGAGAATTGACGACGGTTTGGAGATATCAGAAATTAAAAAAAAGCTGAGCACTTTTCACAGTTTTTTCACTCAGTTTTCACCAGACAAGCTGTTTTTATTCCATCTTGTTACGAGACTATGGGAGAGCCAATTATTCAGGATATGCTCTTTCGAGATGAGGCGGTCTTTGAAGAACTAAAAAGTTTGAAGGTATGCAAATCCCCTGGTCCCGACGAGATTCCAACAAAGCTACTCCTCGAACTTGCTGGACAGCTGGCCAAACCGCTATCCTTTCTGGGCCAGAAATCGTTCAATACGTGAATTCGTCCTAGCAACTGGAAAACAGCCCAAATCATACCGCTTCACAAAAGTGGTAGTCGTGCATTTGCTACAAACTACAGGCCTGTCAGCCTGACCTCAATCTGTTGCCGGGTTATGGAGAAGGTTGTCAAAAAGGAATTGATGATTTATTTCGAAACCCGTAACCTCTTATCTACTGCCCAATACGGCTTTCGTAGGGGAAGATCGTGTGTTATGAACTTACTTTATACAAAGCAAAGCTGGACAAAAGCACTTGATGCAAAAGACACTGTGCTTGTGGCCTAAATTGATTTCCAGAAGGCGTTCGATAGTGTTTCGCACCAGCGTCTCCTTTACAAGTTGAGAATGTTTGATATTGGAGGCGAACTTCTAACGTGGATCGAGAATTTTCTCGTTGGTCGTTTCCAAGTGGTCTGTGTAGGCGGCACGCGATCAAAGCGTACAATCATCGAGAGTGGAGTTCCACAAGGTTCAGTGCTCGGACCGATCCTATTTCTCTTGTTGATTATTGATTGTGTACAGGAATTGGACTGTGACTTTGTTATGTTTGTGGACGATATAAAAATCTGAAAAGTTATCCACAATGCTGCCGATGGAGACAATTTCCAAAAAAATATGCGTCAATTGTACGAGTGTGCCCGCAAATGGCTCTTGTCCTTTAACTCAAAAAATGCGCCCTGTTACGTCTGGGAACTCAAAATCAGGTCACTGATATGCTACCCTACTATTTGAACTGTATGCCACTCCGAGGAGCACACACACACACAGAACGATCTCGGCGCTTTGATGAAAGACAACCTAAAGCCTTCTACACAATGTTGCAAGGCGGCTAAATCTGCAAATTCAATGCTGTACGCGATCAAATGGGCCTTTAAAGTTCTCGCTGAAGACTGCTTTTCTAAAGGCTTTGGTTCGTTTGTAAGGCCACATCTTGAATATGCGATCCAAGCCTGGCGACCATGGACACAACAGGACTACAACATACTCGAAAGGGTGCAACGATGAGCCACAAAATTAGTAAGAGGTAAAGATAAACTGCCATATGAGATTCGTCTAAATAACCTCGAGCTCTATCCTCTGCGTTATAGGCAGTTGTGCGGAGACTTGATTTAAACCTTCCGTATTCGGCGTGGCATGAATTGCGCCCTCCTATGTGATTTTTTCCAACTTGCCACTGCGAATAATCTCTGAGGTCATCCATTCAAACTAAGTGTGCCTCAAGTAAGATTGGATGTGAGGAAGTATTTTTTCACCAACCGTGTCTCGGAAGCGTGGAATAACCTTCCTGAGGCGATTGTAATGTCCCAGCCTGTGGATACATTCAAACATCGGCTTGACATACATACGTTGCAGCACCACGAAGACCATTTGACTAATTAACCTTAACAATTTCAGTGTACCACGTAAATTTGCCTGCACTCACTTGACTGTAACTTCTTTACATTTCTTCTTATTCTTCAGACGTTTATGGAAAAAATAGAGATTTCAAAGGCGGAAGCCAATTTTCCTCCAATACTCTGAGCTGAACTGAAGATCTGTCGCCTCATGCCGATAGAATTATGGCCAAGGCTGCCCAAATTTGTGGCTTTATTTCTTATAATTTCTATCTTCCTTAAATTAAATTAAGACTTTATCGAATGTTTGTCCTTCCTTTTCTTGAGCATTCCTGTCCATTCTTTGGTTTAATGGCCAAGCCAAGCCGTTCTTAAATTGCGAATGTTCTAAGACATTTTACTTGGAATATCTTACCTCCGACACTTTAAGCTAACTCCTACACGAATAGGTGCCAAGTAACTATCCTAAAATTTCCATGGGTTCGGAAACTGGAAGCTGGCTTCTGCCTCCTTTTCCACCTTAATAATAATTCAAATATTCCTCGAATGCCAGGCCTTAATCCCGTTAGTCGTCCATACAACCTAAGTTATTCTTCACTGATTATACCTCCTCCTACATCCTCCACATCTTAACACTCTCTTTTCTTTGCTTCCAGGTATTGCTTTCTTTGGAATAACCAGCCAATGGATATAAGGTTATCAAATAATTTGTCTAATTTTAATTGACAAATACTGCGCATTTATCTTGACACTAATTCAATTAATCTGTTATTTTTCCTCTTCCTTTCCGAGCAGCTTTCTCCATGATCCCGAGAAAGGACCACCAACAATTTTGCTGCCCATCTCCAAATTATGTCTTTCATGCATCGTTTCCCAGGAACTATGATATCTTCAAAACCCATGCTTCTGTAAAATGATCGCCAAATAATTGTGCATATTGCGCGCTCATTATAAAGCACCTCCTTTTAGAATGCTGATAACCATCGTCCGAGTAACGATCTGAATACTGAGCTGTACATGACTTAGAGTCGTCATTGATTCTCGTGCCAACTAACATTCCTGATCGCATTATGTTGGTTTCTTCTTAGTCAATTACATTATCTCCCATTATCCTTTCGTACTACGCTCAGAGGAAACCTAATATTCTGCTTCATATGCCCTTGTGGAGCAGTTTTGTGTCTCCTGCACCCGTTTTTTTAAAAAAAGATAATTTTCGCAGCCGGTTTTCATCCCCTCTTGATTTTGACCATCATTTGGAATTATTGGCGACTCCAATTGTTTCCTTGGTCTTCGCGGTTCTCCTCTTTCTCGACCCTTTGCAAACGGCTACATCCTCGTCCGCCATCGCATCTGCCGCACCTTCAGTTGATGGTGATTGTGGCCCTTTCCTTCTCCACGGTATTCCTCCTAAACGAACTGTTGACGATCGTTTTGGGTTCCTCTGTCGATGGGCTGATAAATTAGCAACGAGAGTATCATGTTAACTTCTCTGGCAATTCTACCATAACCTTCACGATCTCTATGGTCCTTTTCTCGTTCAACAATAAGCGTGCGGATGAGGCCTGCGAAGGTGTCCCCTGTTAAGCATCCTTGACAGTTACGCTTATAGCTAGTCGACACGAATTGTGATCACACCTGCGGTGGTCAAAAGTAGCCCCTGTCATTAAATGATTTATTCCACGAGGAGGAGCGTTTTGAACCCTCATAAGTTCTCATTAGCATGTCTAACCTACCTAACGCGTATGTTTTTCTCCCAGGAGCGACAGTGTTTTTTTCCTTAAAAACCCACAAACCCCATTCAAGATACGCTTTTTCCATAAAAATGCTCAATGATTTTTTAACTGTCTGCTCTTTTATCTATTTTTGGTCACACTAAGTTCTGTCATTTGTAAATGCCAAGAAGCTGACCTACTATTCATTACTTAATTGAACACGATTTAACACTCGTTTAATTAATTTTTTTCCACTGGCACTACCCTTCCATGTACTCAAATAAGACATCTATAAACGAAGACCACCCGACTTTTTAAGACTAGAAAATGCAGCTGAGTCACGAATTGCCAACCACGTTCATTGTAGTTACTAGCTGGCAATATCGTGCAGACTTTGCAGCTGTAGGAGGGCGTGCATGTCGGAATCCGCACTCGTTAAGTCGAGTGTGGATGAGTCGGTATCGGTATAATGTTTCGTGACAGCCGTTCGCGTTTGGTTCTCGACATACGAACGCATATTTCCTCAAGGGTGATATAAACGTCAATGAGTAAGTATTCTATCAACTCCAGTCAGTACTAACTTGGTGAGTGAATTTTGTTGACACGAGGAAAACTACCGGCCTTTAGTTTTAATGGATGTATTTTTATGCCGTTCGGAAGTTGCACCTTCATAATTCTTAGCAAGGCGTTCGTGCCGGAGGCGAAATGCTTACACGAGCTTGATGCACTACAGATATTTGTTATGTTATATGGGCTGCACCCAAGAAAGTTTACTGTCTATAGTGATCTTCCTTTCTTTTCTTAAATAAATTAACTTTAAAAATATTGTCAAATTCGTTTGATTAATTCACAGTCTGTGTCCAGAGTGATAGCTTGGAAGATTTAAAAAGTTGCGGGGGACGGAGTGGACAACACATTCGGTTGCCTAAAGAGCAACCGAAAATTGGTGGAATGACAGGACACGAGCGAGAAGCTTGGCTTGACAGATAATTCGGTAACTACATGTTATTTCTCATCTTTTCGGGTTAGCTGCATAGGTGAATATACCCATTCAAAATATCAACTCAGTTGTTTGAGGGAATTCCCTCTTTTTCGCTTTTTATAAGGTTAATATGGACCTTTACGAGAAACTATAGTATGGGCTACTGCCCTACGAGCACCAGCCCCGCCTAGCCCCCTCTGGCCCAGGGGGCCAGGCGGGGTTATAAAGGGGCTAGGTGGGGCCAAATGGCGGGGCCAGGCGGAGCAAAGTTGACGGTGTGGCCCCCTCTGGCCCCCTCACTGGAAAAATTTTCGCAGCAGGATCCCACATTTTTCTCGCAGTAGCAGCCCCTTTTCCTTTATGCCGTACGCCCTCCGCACATAGCCTTCCCCATCATAATCGACCACTTCTTATGTACCCCTAATTATTGTTCTATTAATGGCCCAATTATATACAATTAAGATGGCTTCCGTTTGGATCCATTCAAGCCATTCCTGCGATGTACCCACTCACGCATTATATAGCAAATGTGCAGATGAAATTAGCAAAGTATTTTATTATAAAAATAATTAAATATTATAAATATTATGTAGTCACACATGATTACAAAAATAAAATATATATGGTTACAGTATAAAACATTATGAAAGGTTATAAATCAGAAAGTCAGGATTAACAAAAATATCACTTTATTAATAACGTATAAACCTTAAATGCGTAAAGTGTGAATATGTTGAGATAATTAGCATGTCATCGGACGCAGCCTTTGTTGCGCAATGTGGACTAGTGGTGGGGCATTCAGGAAGCTGAAAAATTATGCTGGATTAATTCAATGGAGTAGTTTTACCTTCTCAGTTGCATCCCGGCATTTTTCTCTCCCACAATACCTGTCTCTGGCCCCATGGAACCAATCAATTGCTGTTCTGCGAATAACCTCGGCAGAACAGTTATTGAAGGTGGTATGTCGCTGTAGGGCCTCTGCAGACCATAGAAAACGTTATGACCTACCAGTAAACAATGTATATAGGGGGCAGCCAATAAATGACCGCTTTTCACTGGATCCACCCCAGCAGAACTTGATGCACAGGGGTGGTCCAATAATACATGTTAATAGATTGCGAACAAATTCCTTTCATTTCTTCCACCTACAACAGAGAGCCTTTCTATTTACAAATCACCAATGACTTTTTGAAAAAATTATATCCAAACCGCCTCATTGGCATAGTCAGGTGTTCTACTCATCCCTCCAATGAACTCATTGTATGCGTCCTCTGTGCATAGGGGTGGACGACAAGTGGACTGGTTTGTCGTGGTGGGCACAGCCGTCACCTGGACTTCCTTCAGTATTTCTTTCAAAAGAGCAGTTTGTTGTTCCATATTGCGAACAATATGCTCAGTTACTTAGTAACTCAGTAGCCCATACTATAGTTTCTCGTAAAGGTCCATATTAACCTCATAAAAAGCGTAACTAAGCAATTGCTATGGACAGTTACTTTACGCATGTAGCAGCATCGAGCAGGCTGACGTTTTATTATTGTCATGTAAATAATGAAGAGTAGTTTTTGTCATTTTTGTGCCTTTTTTGGCCATTTTTTCGTTATGTGATGGATCTTCTGTTCTAGAATCAAGTTTTGATCTCTTTTACTTTTTTCCGTTATTGCATTGTCCTTCTGTGGTATTGTTTCGTTGATTGCTAGTGCTCGTGTTTCATCCAGTTGTCTTACCTATGATCCACATTTAATCGTTCTTCCAACCATCATGGTCTTTTAATTGAATTTTTCCCCACACAGACAAGATTATATTTAAGAGTTTACAAATTCTTGGCTGTGATTGTCCAACATACGTAACCTGTAGCGGCCGAGGACTTCGAGGTTGGCACACACACACACGGGCAAGTAACGCACCTGTAGTCGTTATTAGGCGATGCGCTTACTGAACAGGATCTCTAAGCCCCATGCCGATCACTCAAACGCCAAGGTAATTAGAAGGAACGACAGAAATGTCGGAAATGGATTCTTCTCATAAGAAGGTTATAAAAGTAAGAAAGGGCACAATAGAAAATAAGGAGGGGAGCGTTACAACCATCCTAGGCCTACCCAACCCAATCAGATTGTGCCATCCGACACACCCTACAAGACACGATGGCATCAGGGAATTTGCAAGCGCTTGTTTTAGCAATTGAAAGAGCTGGTAAATTATTGAATTGAATAATAGTTTGTAGAAACCTGTCCTGCACAGATAAAACTAATCGAAAAGAATGCTGATTTAATTAAGCGTAATGCTGCTAATATGGATGGTGTCCTCGAGCGATTCGGAGTCCATAAGTGGACATGTATTCACGCCGCTGTTATGTAAAGGATTTTATTTTCCGCAAACGTTTTAGTCGGGCCAAACTCTCTATAACAAATCAGGTGGATTCGGAACTCCTCATATCCCAAACCCGAAGTCTTTTTCTTCATTGCAATGTTGAACATCTCCGCGAGATTAAGCCAGTTGGTTTGTCTTACTGTCAGTTAAATCTAGCAACTTTTCAGTGTGTTCTATCTGTCGGGAATTTACTATCTACCTAACGTCTCGTGGCATGGCTTTACGCGGAATACCGATCATTCTTATGGCCATTGAGAAAGTTCGTAACTCGCCAGAACAGTTGACATCTATCCATGCCGATGTTTGTCAAGTAGGCGGTTAATTTCTGCTGATTTTGTTTAGCTTGCACTTTCGGCCAAATGTTTCAAGCCTGTTCTTCCTCTTCTTGATACTGATATCCTGGACTCTGAATGTGATGTAAGTGTTCTTCTTACATTGACGCGTGTATATAGAAGAACGCCTTCGGTTTACAAGATGCCCTTTTGTATTTCTACTATGGTGGCATGATCTATGGTGCACTCCGGAAGTGGGACCGATCATTGCACTTTTTCAATATGGTATGTACACAGTCTTGTCTATGTTCAGTGCTTCATGATTCCAATCTCTACCCAAAGATCTATACTTGACGAAGCTGCAAAGAAACATCTCCTCGTGTCTCTTATTCACCAAGGAAAGGTAAATTGAGACTTCAAGATAGTTTACGCTTTGATACTTCGTACTTAGTCTCACGCTTTGTTACCTGCTGATTTTTTATGCACTTTGATAAAAAAAAATTGCCAAGGCTTCGAGATTTTCTCCTCTGCAAGGCTCCCTTACTAATATAAACAGACGTTCTGAGTGAAACCGTACAATACTTAGCTTATTTTTACTAAGTCCAGTGTAATCTACATGTTTTTATGTATCGTTTTCTCAAATGTACTTTATTTTAATAAAGTCATTTTCATTTTGTTCACAAAATTATTTCAGTGTGCACCTGTATGTTTTGCGTGTGAGCAACGGCGTGGAAAGTAGTTAACTGTCACGCCTCCTGCTGATGTAGCGATCCTAACTCCGATTCCTTGAACCTAATAATATTATCAAAGGATAATATGCCTTTGTTTATTTCAAGTCCGTACTGTACCGTTAGATCTGAGCTACTCGTAGATAACCACTATTTTCCACACTCCATTGGCCTTTTCCATGTTTTAAAATACCCCTGCCTGTCAAAATTTCTAGCCCGAAAGTTTACCTTAAGTTTTCATCTTGTGTCCTTTTTTTAAGTAGAGTAGCAGGCCAATCCTCCTTAAACAATTTTAACGCTCGACTTAACTTACTTTTCATTAGATTTATTAATTGGTTGACCAGTGGCAAAAATTCGAGGTTCGCGACCTGTAACCGATCTGATTTACTCAGGGAGAAAAATATTTTTGCAGAATTTTCCATAAACTCTTTCCTGCATTGCATTTGAGATGGTTATGCAGTTAACACAAGCGTTTTCATTTGAAACTCCCCTGAAGGTATCAGAAACTGTTTATTTATAGTTTCATACGCCGTTAGTTTTGTGCCTTGACAGGCTCTAAGACCAATTGCTACCTCAGCTGCATAAATTCAAGCATAAAATATCCCTTTCAAAGTGACCCTCTAAAGGCAAACTCTCTGGTATCCACTTTAAAGTCACTTGTTTTTTCCCTCCGGTTTTTAGTACCCTCCTGATGGAGTGTACCTCGAGTCGATTCACTCTCTCATGCCTACTCGTCAGGTTAGCATTCTCCTCAGTACCACTGCTCTTTTAAAATTTCTATATCTTTAAACAATAACAGGCAACTTCATGTATTCGACATTTAAAAACTCAGCTTATAGCCACCAAAAGTTATTTTGCGCCATAAAACTTCACAAGAGTTCTTATTTTCATCAACTCTCAGGCTTAAAATTCCGGCAAACTCAATTATTTTTATGCGCTCTGTCGTCTATTGAAGTTTGGATTCCGACGAAAATTCCTAAAGGAATTATGTCTGCGCTTCGTCTTATTGAAGCGCGTTCGATCAGGTCGAATAGAAATGCTCAAACACCCATGCATAATTCTTTATGGGTATTAATTTTCTTCGTTTTCTTACACATTACTTATCCAAAGTTACTATATAATTGGGGACAGAAATTTAAGCAGAGCAGTCACCATAAAGGTAAAAAAAGTTTTGTCTACCACCCATCCAAGGCACGTAGATAAGTGATGCGTGATGAGCTGATTAAGAATTTCCTGACAAAGTTAAGCCACTTACTTTAAAACAGACTTCCGCAAGGGGTTTTCGGTTACTTCTCCACTCTGAAATGCGGTTAAACAGAAGAACTGCGATGACAGTAATGTTTGTGGTTCAGTCACATCCTGTGGTCAGCTCTGAATGCATCCATTTAGGCTAGGCCATGTCGAGCCGGCTTTTGGCATTTGCTTGGAGGCAGTACCGAGTTCATGGGGACCTATTGATTAAAAGCATATTCAACATTTTGCGAACGTTTTTTCTGATGACTCTCTTCACAGTGCTGTGGCACTGAGTGCGCACTGTTTCATTCGTGTCTCAGTTTGTGTACTTCCCCCGAAGGAAGTTCTTGAGAAACTTTGATCGAAAAAATTAAATTTTCGCTGCTCTTTCCTGCTCATAGCATATTTCTCAAATGTATAATAAGGTTCACCCGACGGATGAATGGTACGCTCCGATTCTTAGGGTGATTTCATCTTCGGGACAAACCCATCGATTTGAGTGACTGCGTCGGCCCTTCCCTGTCCGTTTGAAAAAGGCTGGGTTCTTGGATATCAGGACCTATCGGTTTATCAACCTCACATTCATTAATCCAAAAGCATCCCTGGTTAATGATTAAGTCTTAGGATGCTTTCGTTTTGCAGCAGCCATGGATAACCTACCCGATGTGACCACATTGATCATTCGAGGTACTGCAGGAATGACAGAAGGAAGGGGCTGTACGATTTTCTGTTTGGTTTTTTCACCTATAATACACCAAGGTCCTCCTCCCATCCTGCAATAAAATTTTCCTTTTTCATCATTAGGGTACCTTCGACAAGTATAGGGCCCTCTCCAATGCCTTCTCATCCCCAGATCCCGCTACCCTGGCCAGAGTGATTGACAACGAAGCGGAGACCTTCAGGGCGGTAAGTTTTCACCCTCGTCCGTTACCACCGTTTCTGTTCGCCTCGGTTACTTCTCCGTTACTCTCAATCCTATTCTTTGTCGTTTTTACCCGCTTCACACGGACTTTATGGCTCTTATTATTTTACTTCCACTCCTGTTGGCTCCACTCACAAATGCCTTGGTTATTTTCTTGCCAGGACAAAAATTTCGGACTTGTCAAACAGCTGCTTGACCGGCACATCAAATGTCGTATCCAGAATCTGACCAAGGTAGGATTTACGCATCATCTTCTTGTCCTCATTCATACGGTCTACATTCCTACAATTTTGGCTTTGGAGATGTGGTTTCTATCAGCTGAGCTTACTTCCTGTAAAGCGGCCTTGTTTGAGAGTGTTCCGCTCTCAGTATGCAACCAGCCGATTTGAACCTCTTCTAGGACGCTTGCGTATAGTGCGTCTACAACAGTAGCCTCCACACTTTGTCCCCACTCTAACCTGTTTTCGAATAAGAGGTTTGCAATGTTCACAAAAATCAGTCCGGTTATTTTACCGTGAAAACAGTTTGCTCGAACATGATTTTATCGCAAAATAGTTTTACATAAGTTCAGTTAATAAGAATGGTCGGAAGGTGTTTGTTCTACAATTATAACGCCATTTACATTGGATTTAAAGGGATTTATTATCTCCATTTCGCTTCTAGAATTTAACACAACGTTAATTCATGGTATTTGTCAAACTGCAAAAACCTGCTGAATAGCCTCCTTTCTTTGATCCTTAGACTGCTAAGTTTCGTAACTGCAGCGTGCCGTCAAGTTGACTCAATCTGCCCAGTGGGTGAGCCGAAAGTTTCTGCATCTATGTTCGAACATATTATAATTTTCCGGTAAAAACACAAATTCTAACTTAGGCATGAAATGAAAGCTCCCCTCGCCATCATCCTTTCAACTCCACATGATCGTCGTATTCTTCAGCTATCGGGATCTTTACTAAGGTCACACCAGTAATACTTCAAACTGTCTTAAATTTACGTTCATCGCACTACCTTATACGAATGATCTGTGTGAGTGACGTGTTCCCCAGCTCAACGCATCCGTTAACTTCAATGTTCGTCAACGTTGATGCCAACGAACTCTGCGTCATCATATGAATCCTATTCTTTCGAAACCTAAACGCCAAAGCCCGCATTATGATGCGTACGCTACTGCTGCTCCCAGATACCTCATTTAGTACTGTGTTTTTTCAACTGTTCACCGACCTCCGATCCACTTCTGCTCATAGTAATGTTTACGAGCTGCAGCATTTTCGTCCGATTTCTGCACTGTTAGGACCTGGCACCGAAGTTTTGCCTCGCTACAAATCCGTCAGCTTCGCTGTTCTATGTATTCTTGAGACACGAAGAATGAATGAGGTTCGCTGCCTTGAGGAACAACTTGATTTGTGAGTGCTATTCACCTGGTTGTCGTAGCTATTGACCGACGATAATAAATCCTTTAAGTTGAATATAACTTGTAATATAAACTTCTTCACCCTCATAGTCCAGACGCAGAGAGACGCTTTCATATCAGAGGGCTTAATAATTGTGGGGCAACCATTCTTTTGACCATTCTTATTACTCATTAGCATATTCAACCATTTTTCAATTAAATCTTGTCCGCACTAAAAGGTTTTGCCCTTTAAACAGAAGCCCTATCGAACTACTCAGAAATATCGGCCTATTAGCCAATAAAACTCCTGGTCCTATTATTGTGGATCACTTGCACTTCACTTATGGGACGTGAATAGCAGTTACTACAATTCCGAAGGTTCCTGTCTGAGGAAGTATTGCGGCCTCCCGCCATGACTATGAAGATCGATAGTAATTATGCTTAAGAAACCCGAATTGGGCATATAAGACCCATAATATCAATCCTTGACCGAGGCCTGTTACCAATATCTCATGGCTTTATCGATGGCCGACTGAAGCGGTGTTCCATGTCCGGTGGGCTTCAGGCTCATCCCGTAGAGGTTTCAGGCACATGAAGCCTAGATTAAGGAAGAAAAAAACAGGCCACTGACCCAGCCATCCGCATATTCTCTGCTTACATTTGTACCGGCCACCATTACCACAGTAACCGCCTCTCGTGGAAGATTCACGTGAACATGTGCCTGTGGAGGTTTTCAAACCACCGCTGTGAACCTAATTGAGGCGGAGCTCAATGACACTTTCGCCAATAATCAAGTTTACTTTGCAAAGGTGGTTCTAATACTGTGTTGCATTGGAATAGATTATCAAAATTGGTTGGAATCTTTTTTATTTGGAAACTATATTCCTTTTCCCTGATACTATTATATTTGGGCGTCTTTGTTTTGCGCAGCGTGGGTACTGAGTTCACGATTTCTTGCTGCGGGACACAGCATAGACTGCGATAGTGAACAGCAAGTGATTTGTTGGTGATAGAAGTCGGAAGGGCCTTGCAGATATCCACGCTGATACTCGTCATTGGTGGAGTTGTCAGCACTAAGGGCGATACAACCGGTTAACAGTCACTTGTTCGGGGACCTATCAGTAACTTGAAGCATAAATTGGTGGGGTTTTGGAACGTTGTTGACGTTCAAGGCCTGCTCCTCCATGCAGGCCGCCACTGCAGCCCGGTGGTTTTTCGATCATCTCTAGCAGACTTTGTTGTCATTTTCCCGAGTCATTGCGGGTCTTAGTTCGGGTTGTCTGTGCAAAAAACTGCAAGGTTTTGGTTTGTTAATTGTGGAACCAATCGTGTCCCCAGAACGGGCTACGCCATAGAGGCGATGGACGAAAACAGGCCAGATTGGGTCGTTGCACGTGTTAATCGAGCCACACTAAGCGTCCGCGTATCCCAGTGGACAATTTTCGCACGCGGTATCGTGAGGCTTTGGTGCAGACTCATGCGATGCCAGCCACTTGCGCCTAATCCCAGCATTAGATGGCTGATGGATTCGGACAGCGGACTGGTGCATGAGAGAGAGATAGAGGGAAAAGAGAATGAGCTTGATTGTGGAGTCCATTCTCACCGCACTTCAGTGCATTCCTCACAGCGAAAAAAGCTGACGCGATGGAATCTATCACGACGCGCATAAAGCCTTGGTTTAGGACCCTGCAAACTGACGGAACAACTCAGTTGTTCTCTCAGGATGGAGAGTCAAACTGCAATACATCCTTCTAAATGTGACCTCTATGGCACCCTCACTCAGTTTATACCCGGGCCGCTTCTTTTTACTGCGAAAACCTGGTCCATCTAGCATGAACCGAAACGTGTTGATGGGCTGTTTAACTCTGTCATTCATTGTTCGCTAGCCCGCCTCCGGTTGTCTTGTTGCCTGGCGCAGGTGAGTGAGGGAGGAGAGAGTGCGGTGGATGCTGCGCAAGTCTGCCATCACTATGAAATACTTCATGCGCATGTCACTGTCGGGCGTCCACCGCACCGTGGAGCACACGGTAGACATCGTTTTATGTGACGTTCGAACTGTCAGTACAGCTGGGTGAATCCTCACTGACTAAGGGCTTGCGTATTGACTATCAAGCGGGAACCTTTTCCTTCTATTCGGACCATAGTGCGCGGTCAAGTTTATTTGCTCAGAACATTCGTTTTTGTTGGACTGTCGCTAGCAAGGCGTCTTGTTGGGCGTGATTTATGGATGGGCGTTAGTGACAACCATCGGTTCCGACTAAACAACCTCCTTTCGCCATTGACGCGTCGAAGGTCTAGTCCTAAGTGGCCAATAAGGTGTCATTTTAATCCCCAGAAGCGATAAACTTTTACCCAAATCCTGCAGCTGCCAGTAAAAATTTCTTTATTGTGGTGATTGGCAGCTAGTTTTGGCGTGTGTATGGGTGTTATTAGGGTGTCCTCGCAGTCATACACAGACTAGACTATCATTGACTGGCTCCAACGCAAACAAAACATGGCCCCTTTCGTTGTGCGTACATCAAAAATATCAATATTCCCGATCTAAAACGGCAAGACAAGGAGCCCGTGGCTCCATGGTTAGAGTGCTGCACTTCTAATCAACGGGTCGTGGGTTTGAGTCTCGGGTGGGGCACCACCTGGAGTTGGGTATGACCGGCTGATGATGGCTAATGAGCCAGAAAGGGCCATTCCAGCCTTCTTTATTTTTATCGGCTTTGTTAATCTGCCTCTTCTGCAACTAATACTACTGCTAGCCGCTGTGCGGCTGCTGGAGGGGCTCGAGAACGGGACGATTTAGTTCCGTTAACGATCGATGAGCGTTCATAAACGAAAACATGCTCTGTCTGTAGCGAGAGTGCGATGGCAACACTGTGATTACCAGAAGAATAGCGTGAGCCAGGGTTTTAGGGTAGTAGAGGGTAAGGTGCGAGTTATTTACTGGTTTCATAATGTCCTATGAGTACAAGTCATATAATTCCGACATTCACAGTGTACTGGTGAAGACCGCGTGCCGCCACACCTTCGGCACCAGGACTGAGGACCGTTTGAAAATCACAGCATATAATGCTAAGGATCCACGCTTTTTTGGGTAATCCAGCTCGCATACTACTACCCCACACTGGGGTTTCAGAGCGCGTCAGTTTCCACCAACCCCTCGCAATACTGAAATTGGTCATTTGTATGCCTTTTTATTGGAGATTATTAGTACAGCGGCTTGGTTTGTATCTTCCAGGTTGCCTCCTGTAGCGCTTTGATTCCAGGAACCCAAGCGCAAAGCAACACTGACAAGAAAAGTTACTTATTGGCGGTTTATCGTCGCCCTGTCACAGTGCCGTAATCTGACTTAATGGAATTTTATAAAACGGTCGGCGTGCCAGGTCTCAACCCTCCACGCCCTGGTAACATGGTCATGGTTGGTTCGCGAGTCTTATTATTTAGATCTGGAGCACAGAGCTGTCTTTGGGTGGGACCGTTCCGCTACCTGTCAACGCACCGGACAGCTAGCAGTTAGGTTGAAAGACAAATCTGTCATCCTGAGCCTGAACTATGTTCCAAACATTTTTTTGTGGCGCGAAGGCAAAGTTGGCTGCTGAAAGCCGCTTGGTGCATTTCCACCTCATGAGAGACATGCGCATACAACTACTACCAGTCATCCACGTATACCAGATGCCAGCGGACAGTTC
Organism: Schistocephalus solidus; assembly: GCA_017591395.1. NCBI lineage: Eukaryota > Metazoa > Platyhelminthes > Cestoda > Diphyllobothriidea > Diphyllobothriidae > Schistocephalus > Schistocephalus solidus. The sequence goes on from WEDG01007950.1 coordinate 37,031, forward strand.
GACGGCCGATTCCGATGGTGTCTACCGTGTGCCGCCCTGCAGGATTAACGCTGGGCCGGTTATTTGCGCGTGAATTAGTTGATCTGAAGCATCTACCTCATCCTCTTTTCCCTCACCAAACTGGGATGGGTGTGAAGACCGGAGGCGGTAGCGGGCGTAGGTGGCTGGCGCAGCGGTGTCTGCGCCTAGGCATGCCACCATACCCCCCATGTTGTGGGTTCGCTTTGCCAGTAACGCCTATCGTGCCCTGATCTGACCTTCGTGTTGGTGCAGCATATCTACCTCGTTGTCCCGTTGTAGGGGGGTGACCATTCAAAGGTCAAAGAACCACGCTACTTTTCTCCTCTCACAGTCGCACTCGTCCAGCCTAGTTTTGCGAGTACCAGTTAAAAATTATCAGGTTTAGAATCCACCCACATCCGTCTCTTTCATTCTTAGGTAGAACCCTCAACTAGTTGGAAACTCCTCTTATGTAGAGACTCAGTCGGTACAATGTCCAAATTTCAAAGAAAGATTGGCTTACGTGTTTGATTTCTATGTGTGATTTTGCTTCTCCCAAGCCATTGATGACCATTAACTTTGGTGGGAGATCTCTTTTTTGTTCAGAGGAAGCAGGGAAATCATCCAATCTGATCGGAATCTCAAGACCTCTTATGATTTCAGTCCCGTGTAGGCGCCCCCTAATTCACAGTAATTCGGTTTCAGTTTGTCTCACGGACGATTTACCTCGAAGCAGTGGACGGGAACATTAAGGGCACGGTTAGAGTACTCTTTCCCTCAAAAGGAGCGGATCCACAGCATGTTCTTTGTCATAATTTTAATCTCTCCGCACGTCTGCCCTGTCCTCCCCTCCCACCTTCCCGATTTCCTTTCTCCTCATAACAGACTTTCATGACCCTCTCCCTCTCTGACTTGGCTGCAAGAGTTCACTTATCCGATGCTGCTGAGGCGGAGCACCACCTGCTCGAGATGGTAAGTCATATTCTGCACCTTTTAAAAATGTCTGGCTTCTTATTTACAACTTAGACCCGATCCTAAGTATCCATTATATCATCCTTTTTCATCCACCAAATCAAATAGACTGTCGAAATGTGCTAACGACAGTAAATCATCCTCCCCTAACGCATCATGCGACATGTAATGACGTCTTGGAAATGGTCATCCTGCCCTTCTGTCATGACAAACGAACCATCGCGTATTCTAAACTCCCAAAACTGTTACATATTGTGACTGCTCTCCACCCTGCGAACGCTATCTTAATATACTCTAGGAAAGCCTTCGTGATCAGGGTCAGGGGGCCGGAATCAGCAGTTTCTTTTATTATCTGTTACAAATATGCGTTGCTAGGGTTGACTAGGTCCAGGGCGTCTGTTAGCCGTCAAATTTCGCCGATAGAAGCACACTAACCGGACCCGCTGCGAACCTTGGCTCCGGATTACGTGTCTCTGATCCCATTTTCATGCGCTTAACTTTCATCCTTCAGTCACTTGCTTTCCCGTGTAGCTCCTTTTGACGCCGGAGCATGTAACCTTTCTCTTAAACCGATCCAGGAGGCCGATCCCCTTCATCTTTTCCCATGGGGTAGCATTTTCAGTTCTCTTAAATCCCGCGGGTTCCGCTTAGTTCATTTATGATCGGTAACTAAGTCGTAATTGCCCCTACCTTCATCGTTTGCTTTTCCCAGGCTTTTTCTGCTTCCTTGCTCTGCCCTACACATAAAACCCTTTTTCCCACGGTTCTCGTAAGACATTTGGCCTTTCTGGCAATGTTCTCAGTGAGTCCGGCTATTGTTTTCACCCTTTCTCCAAACACGTTCAGCTCGTCTTGATATCCTATTTTCTATAAAAATTAGGCGGCACCGAATGGACCTGCAGCCCCACTTTGCGGTTACCTTATGGTGCGCTTACTGAAACGATTTGACAGTTTGCTTGCATTCTCTTGTGTAGTTATGGACAGGGGTTTTGGGGTTTGGATGGGGAATTTATAATTAGGTAATTTTGCGAATAGACATAGGGGTTTTGGGCCAGGGGATCGGAGTTTTAGGTTTAGGGCTGTGCTTAGGAAAATTTGGATATCGTCTCCGGCTAAAGCTAGGTGGTTTTTGAAGTGGGCTTATTACACCCCCTTTTTAAAAATGTTTATTAATCTAAACCCCCTAACCGAACCCCAAAACGCCTGTCACTAATTGCCCAAGGGAATCAAGCCAACGTAAGCATGACTACTCAAATCGTGTCAGTAAGCACACCATAAGGTAACCACCAAGTGGGTCTGCAGGACCAAACGTCACTAATTTGACGTTTGCCTTTCACTTACTTTCCCTTCCCTACCAGATCCCATCAAAATCAATTCATGTCCGAATCAATCAAGAAGATGAGACTGTTCGGTTTCTCGATGATGCAGAACGCTACGACTCCGCCGAGATGTTAAAGGTCCTTTCACAGAAGGTAACGTTATGTTGCTCTATCACCGCCCAACTTTTCACCATCCGCCTTAGGTTTTGCAGATTTTAATTCGTTAATTTATCTTTCTTTCAGATGGAAAAGGCTATGAATTTAGAGAAAAAGATGATGCAGATGAGCGACCAGCTCGCGCTCGTGTTGGCCGCGTCGAAAAAGGTGCTCATTTGCGCAAATAATTCCATTTAAAATACCTACTCATGTTTTGACAATACCGTCTCTCACGGTGTATCTTTGCATATTTCAGCAGTCTTCGGTTGTCCAATGAGAATGGAAACCTAAACGCCGCCCATCCTTGGTCAGCCTCAACGGCGCCAGTCTGCGTACTTCCCGGCTTTCCTGGGCTCTCACCTTGTAACGCGTGTCCTTTTCTTAAAATGCGATATTTTGTCTCAAAAAAAACTATACTCATGACAAGGCATTTTTTCTCTGCATCGACAGTTCATCTCTTGTAAAAAAGAGACGTGGAAAAGTAGAGATCGTTTGTTTTTGATGGTTTGGAATCGGGCGAGCATCATCTATGTGCTAAATTGTTGAGAGGCCGCCTATTTCCATGTCCTTACGCAATCCTAAACCTTCGCCGTATCCCAAATTTCCTTGGAATTTAGCACAAAGCCACCTGTATTAGGTGTTGGAGGGATAAGGGGCACCCAATCGAGCCCTACTGGACGCGATATGTTTCGTTGTGGTATTATCGTCCATTAGATTCCGTTGGCACTCCTTTCCTCCGTCTCCCTTGGTTTTTTTCCCCCGCTCAGGCCGACTGATAACACGGCCTTCTTTAAAGGGTATGCTGTTTTTGCTAACAGCCAAAGATATAGTTACAATAAAGACACCGTGGGGTTATTTACGATGTAGTTTATTTATGGGGGACTCGATGAGGACAAGAGTGAGGGGCGTAGCCATTTGTGGTTTCTTTACCGTCTCGTCGTCCAGCAACTTTTCCAGTCAGTTTGCTGACTTAATTCGAAATAGAATGCATTAAAAGCGATAGCTTTTGCAATAACTTTGAGCGTTGGTGATCGCCACCGAATGCTTTGTAGCAGGCCCGTTCCACGTCAATTGGGATTGAGAATGCCATGTTTTACCCATTCTCAGTTAGTGGAAGATTGCGAAAAATAGAGGGGGAGAGAGGCAAACGCGTAACATGCCGACATTCGCGTCATTCCTGCACGTGTGCTGCGCTGGGGAAATTGTCGAACTTTGTACTGTCATTCACTATTGAGGGAGCCCGAATAAAAAAAGCGCCTCGGGATGAGAAGTGACCAAGTGTAAGGAGGAACCCGATTAGTTTGGCGTAGAACTCAAGTTTGCGGTTGGATGGCCAGGCTGTAAAAACTTGCATCCAGGTTGCGGACATTGTCGTTTATCAAGCTGGCTTCGGAGATGTTGCCGGTTCTTATATGCTGATTGAATTGCTGGCTTCTTGGAGTGTCTGTAGTCGGTCTCACGTGTTAATCGGTGTGCCTGTAGGCACATAACACTCGAAGGACCTACAATCTGACTGCCTTGATGCCGTTGAAGTGAAGGGGCTCAGCTGTCAGTGTAGTCGAGATCATCAGATCTAGAGCCTGGAACTTCGGAACCGGAAACTTTCAAGTTTACAGTCAATATCGTAATCGATCATGATCGGTGAGGGTGTACGGCCGTGTGTGTTGTATTGCCTCTCAAAAGGCTTGGGAAGGCTGAAGTGTGCCAACTCAGCGGCCCGGATATGGACGAATAGCTCGAGGGGTACACTGTTTCTCTTCCATGCGTTTAAAGGTGCATCCGGACGTACCAAAATCCCGTGCTGCAGCAGTTTCTGTCAAACACACGCTTGGCTTACAGAAAGGTGAGTTGAGCGGTGATCGTATGCTGCGATCTATGTCCAAGTTACTTTGCACTGCGTTCTTACAGCCCAAACTGCTCTTTCGGCCAGTTGTATTGATTTTGGCAATGACCCTCGCCGATCTAGTGCTACGGCAAGTGTCGCACTACTGAGTTGAGCGCCAAAAAGCAAAATGGCAACGACGAAGGCCGCCTCCCATTCGAACGTCGTCGTCCCGACATTTGAACCCCAGCTCATTAGTAGCCAACCACGACGCTCTGCAGATTCAGTCGCGACAGGGACCCCCTAGAACGCGTCCGGGTGCCCCCCTCCGCAGGGTTTGCATTTGACTGGCTGATGGTTGGAAATGTGTCCAAGGATAGTCATTCCTGTCTGCCTTGCACCTGTTAGTGCCATTTTTCCGATCAGGGATTCTCGTCCCTACGCGATTACTGGACGGAGTTCTAAAGCAAAACTAAAAGTCCGCATTCCACCTCCACAACTATACCAGAACTGTGAACGCCGACTGCGTTAGCCTCTGATTGAACAGTCGGGTTTCTATTATTCGTGTTCCGAGGGACCTATGCACAGAACAACCAGTCACAGGCAACTACAATTAAAAGGTGACATAGAAGTCCTCGAAGACAAGAAGGATAGGCTTTTAGCTAGTACCTGTGCTGTTGGCAGTTTACTGAATGTTACGTGGTCATTTCACTGTGGCTGATGGAATATGGCCCAAATATTCCTATCAACTTTCAGTCTACGCCTATAAACCTTCAAATAGACTGATTTACTCCAAGTTAGCGAAATTAAAAAGGCAGCATAACGAAAGAAATGCAACAAGAGCACAAAATTGGAATACCGAGGAGCACTAGTGTTTCTCACTATCTCCCATCGCAGTACTATCAACAACAGTACAACAACAAAAACAACCACCACACCTGACTCAGATCCCACGGAGTGGGAGTGCCATAAAGGCCACATTAAGAAGGAGCCATTGCAGCCTGACTCTCAGTCCGCCAGTCAGCCACTCCGCACAAAACACACATTGGGCTGACCACGCGGTCCGAGTTATCCCGTCAGTTGGAACCTTCCAAGCCACGACTTTTAGCACACCGTGATAGTTTCAAGCGCGTCAGCTTGTTTATAGTGAGGTAAATGCGCTGAGCTGTTGACCTCACTCTCTCCCCCACCCCCAAAATCAGGCCACCATCCGAGCCAGTCAGTTTTCTGATATGGGAGTGGGCGCATTGGCTTACAGGTACGCGTACCCGTCATCGCGCTCCACAGCACGACCTGGCCTCCATAACGCACATACCAGGATTCACTGAATTAGGGGATTTGGAGGAGCCATCGCCGTTTGACTTCCAGTCCACTGGTCAGCCACTCGACAGACACAGCACATACACTGGGCCGACGGCATGGTCTGTTGTAAGCGTTAGATTGGCAGCCTTCTAAGCCACGGTTTCTAGGACATGTGCAGTAGCAATGAGGACAGTTTAGGAGAGTGTCCTCATCGCTGATGGTGGTGGCGGCAGCGGCGGCGGCGGTGGTGAAGCTAACAGGTGATGAGTATTGGGATGTTGTCTCTATGATGGTGGGAGAAATGGAATTGTTGCCAGAGATGAGAGAGGTGGAGTCCGAAGGAGGGTTGACAGAATTTGACGTAGAAGTTGGAATTGTCGGATTGTTGGTGCATTGCGTCCGAAGATGTCCGACCAGGCTGATTCGCGCACGGAATGTGCGTTGACAGCGCGGGCATGTTGAAAGGGCCAGGGCATTGGCGGTGTTGGTCTGCGGCGCTGGTGATTTTCGTGCCGCTCTTTTGGCCTTGGAGGCGGCGAACCTGTTGGCTTCGTAGATTGCTGCCCCTGTCTTCACTGTCCTTCTCCAAGCCGGTCGGTTCCGGGTGAGGCCCTCCCATGTCACCTGGTTGATCTGCAGTTGCTTCAGGGAAGTCTTCAGAATGTCCTTGTAGCGTCGTACCTAACCCCCTTGTCAACGAGAACCCATGGTGACATCTCCATAGAAGAGTATTTTGGGTAATCGTTCGTCCACAAGGTGGCCGCTCCATCGCAGTTGCAGTTATTTCAGCTGAGCGTAAATGCTGAGAAGACCTGTTCGTTTAACACTTCCGTGTCCGGTATTCTGTCATGAGGTGGAAGTGGTTGAACTTCCGCGCCTGCTTTTGGTAGATCGTCCACGTCTCCGCTCCATACAGCAGCGTCTTGAGTTTGGTGCTGAGGTGGAGACCGTGTCGATTCCAGACCACATTCTGCATGCGTCCAAAGGCTTGACTGGCTTTGGCAATGGGCGATCTCATCGTCGACTTTGGTGCTGCAGGAAAGATTGCCGTCCAGGTACGTGAATGTACCCACAGATTTCAGTTGGGCGCCATTGACAGTGATGTGAGCTGTGGTGTAGATGGTATTGGGCGGCGGCTGATGCATCAAAACCGTTTTCTCAGAGTTGATGCGAAGTCTGAACTTTTCACAGGCAGCCTCGAAGAGTTCCATGCCCCTTTGCATTTCCTCTTCTGTCGTTGCATTGAGTGTGCAGTCGTCAGCGAAGAGAAGTTCGTGGATGATTTCTGTGGATACACGCAAGCGGAAGTTCATCCGTCGTTGGTTGAGGAGTCGGCCGTCCATCCGGTAGGCGATGCGGATCCCAGGGGGTTCTTCACGGTAGGCGTCCGTTAACATGGCAGAAAAGATGAGACTGAAGAGGGTAGGTGCAAGGACGCAGCCCTGCTTCACTCCGTTGGCCACTGAAACAGCTTCGGATACGGTCCCTTTGTCAGTAAAGCGTGCCATCATCCAGTCGTGAAGCTGACGCACCATATGCGGGAACCGTTCAGGACAACCAAATTTCTGCATTACTTTCCACAGTCCGTCGCGATTCACCGTATCAAAGGCTTTCTTCGGATCCAAAAAGGTAGTGTAAAGGTGAGTTCGCATCTCCTGGCACTTTTCTTGTAGCAAGCGGGCAGCGAAGATCATGTCGGTTGTTCCGCAGTGTCGACGGAAGCCACATTGGCTTTCCGGGATCAGGTCCTGCTCTAGGTGACCGTTCAGATGATTGAGAAGGATACGGGCGAAGATCTTCCCGGTGATGTTGAGCAACGAGATGCCTCTGTGATTATCACAGAGTTGCCGGTTCCCCTTCCGTTTGTAGAGATGGACGATGGTTGCGTCTTTGAAATTCTGAGGAACTTGTCCTTGGCACTACGTCTCCTGGAAGAGTGTTGTGAGATCTGCCATCAGCCGGGGCCCACCGTGCTTGTAGACTTCCGATGGGATTGCGTCGGGTCCCCGTGCTTTACCGCTGGAAATCGGCTGCTCGGCCCGGATGGTTTCTGTTATGGAAGGCGGCAGATCCAGGTCATTGTTCGTGTCCACATGAGGAGGCTGGTCAATGGCAGCATCGGAGATGGCTGATGAGCAATAAAGCACACATCTGAAGTGCTCGGCCCAGCGCTTCATAATTTTCGATTAAGCTCTCAGCAGTGTTGTCCAGTCAGAGCTGAGCAGCTGTGCGGTCCCCTTGATGCAGGAGCCGTAGATGGCCTTGATGGCTTTGAAAAAATTTTCATTTCATTGAGGTCCGCATCCCTCTATATTTCCTCAGTCTTTCGGGCCATCCAGGCGTCCTGCATCTCCCGCAGCCGTTGCTGTACAAGGCGGCTGCATCTGAAGCAGGCTGCTTTGGTGGTGTTAGTCCGAAGGTCCATGTAGGATTTGTGTAGCCGATTCTTCTCCACGAGTAAAATGCTGATGTTGGCGTCATTGTCGTCAAGCCAGTCCTGGTGCTGACGGCATGCGCGTCCGAGGACTTCGAGGGCGGTGGACTGGATGACATTTCGCAGTTGACACAATCGTTTCGCCACGGTGGCGTTATTATCTGGAGCATGCAGGTTCTCCAGTTTCTAGGTTATTTGGTTGCTGAAATCAAAACAGTGAGCAGGAAACTTTAACAAAAGAGTATTTAACTTACCTGGCGGTCGCTTACCTTGGGGCCTTCGTCAGGGTTGAAGTCGGAGTCTCATCTGAGAGATGACGAGGCGGTGATCCGTCCAACCATCGGCATCGCGGATCGCCTTGGTAACCAGCACGTCCTGTCGATCTCGCCTCCGGACGAGAACATAGTCCATCAGATGCCAGCGCCGCGACCGAGGGTGCATCCACGTAGCCTTCTCCCATGTTGGAAGGCGGAAGAAGGTGTTGATCAGCAGAAGACGGTGTTCCGCACACGTTCGCAGAAGAAGGAGGCTGTTATCGTTACAGCTACTGAGACCGTGGGGACCCAGCACTCCCTGCCAGGCAGCGTGGTCCGTCCCGACGCGGGCGTTGAAGTCACCGAGGACAAGTAACTTGTCCTCTTTCGGCACAGTCGCCAGCAGGGCATGCCGGTCATCGTAGAATTTGTCCTTTGCCGCATCAGAGCTCGTCATTGGGGGAGCGTAGGCACTGATGATGGTGGAGAATTTGTCTCCCCGAAGAAGCAGGTGGAGGCTCATCAGGCGATCATTGATACCCTGTGGCAGACAGGACAGACGTCCCACGATGTCATTCCGGATGGCAAAGGCAACACCGGCGTCGCGTAGCTCTGTCTTTGGCTGCCGCTCCAGGAGAAGGTGTAGCCGGCACCCACCTCCTCCAGCTGACCCTGCTCTTGGAATCGGGTCTCGCTGAGAGCAGCAATGTCCACCTTGTAGAACGCCAGTTCCCGAGCGACTAGCGCCGTCCTCTGTCCCGGCCGGTTGCTCCTAGGATTGTCTAAAAGGGAACGAACATTCCAGGCTGCTAGTGTGAGTGGGCTCACCCGAGCAGCCTGGAGGGTATGGCGCGGTGGATGGGGACGGGTGGTATTGTTGTTTGTTTGAGTTTTACGACCGCATATTTTGTGATCTGCGAGTCGCGGCCGGCTGCAGAAGAGGTGTGACCCAGCATTTGTTTAGGGCACCTTTTTTTAGCACCTTCCTCCGCGAGGAGGCAAGCAGTGCTGTCTCTAAATAGGGCTGCTCGGACATCCCAGACGGCTGCCGAACTCCACTATGGGTCACTGTTTTGTTTTAATGGGAGAACGACCCGTGGTAGCCTGGGTCGCCTACGGGTTTGCTGTCGCCTCCACTGTAGGACATTTTGAGAGGAGAAGGTGGGAATTGCGGGAGTCAGACATACCGGGTGTGGAGGCACACACAGCACCGGAGACCCCACCTAGTTTAGCGCGCCCGTCGTGACAGCTGCCCGGGGTGTGGCCGCTGGGAAGATCTTAACTACGAGGAGCCACAGGAGAGAGTTGGGTACCAGTTAGAGGTGGCCACAAGTGCATTTACCACCTGTACGAGACCAATGGTGCGATCAAATGCTATTTGTCTGGAGCTACCCCTAAATAGTACCCTCCATACCCCTTAGGGCACACACACACAAGCACACAAACGCGTTGACGTACATCAGCACTTGTGAGTGTATTCACCGCAGGTCCTTGTCGGTACTCCCTTCCGTCAAATTCGTGGTCGCCAAAGGGCCGTCTGCGATTTGGGCCCAACCCGCAAAGGGAGAAGCGTTTCTAAAAACCTGAGTGGTGAAGCCCTTCCCACAGTACTCTGGGTACTGAAACACCGCTTTCAGGTGGAGAAATAATACGTGCACACCATCTCGGGAATCATGTAATAAGATCGCTAGGCTGACATTGGCTGACTCCCACGTGAGACGGTCAGTCACGAAGACTACCCTTGCGGACAGGCAGGCGCATTTCTAAGGTTGGCCGTACTTCTAGAGCTCAATCTGTTGTCCGGCCTCTGTACACAATGAATGCCTCCTACCGGTGTGCGTTCCATTCTCATCCTAAACAGAACTGGGTCCTGGAATTGTGCAGGTTAGGGCACGCCCCCGATTTTTACTACAGTCCTCGTAAGTACTAATTTTCTTCCTTAACCCTTCGCTACAGACCCACCCCTGGGTATGCCCCGCCTTCCAGATGCCCGGCTAGGCTATCCACCCGCAACTTCTGCTATGTGCCAACTCCGAAAACCTGCAGAAATGACACCACTCTAATCTACCCCCTCACCACCCCACTTTCGGTTCACACTTACTATCCGTCTCTTAAAACAGCTTCACATTCTGCTACGATCCGTCCTGGTACTTAGAATTCGCACGAAGCGTATGCTTGAACGATAGTTGTCCCCAATCCCAACACCGCAGAGAAAGAGAGAACACGACTGGCCAAGAGAAATTGTATTGTATAACGACAAGTCCTTCTCATTGAAAAGCTGCGTATATTTATAGCATCCCGTTCAGATTGGCTATATTCTGTCCAATCCACTTCAAGAGAAAGATCTAGAAGAACTGAGTGACTTCTCGTGGACATTGATCGATCAGTTCTGATGGAAGCACTGTGGCCACGGCCAATGCGGGATGCTGTCGGGTGCACATTCATGGCGTACAGCGTGGGAACCGCACGCAAGTACTTTTCTGTGAGGTTGATTTTATCATGGGAACGTAGAAATTCCCAACACATTTATCGTAGCATAAGCTGCTTAAATCACCACTAACCACTCAAAACGAAGCATAATTAGGCGGAAATATCCAAAATCGATTTCGAGGAAGGAGATACCGTGTTCTGAGTATGGTTATGCTGGCTGCTAAATGTGAGTTAAACAAAAAAGTCTTGTGAACGTGAGCACTAAGCAATTATTCTACCGAACTAAGTGGTCTTTAAGTAATTAAGTAAGTAAGTAATTAATTAAGTAAGTAAGTAAATAAATAAGTAAGTAAGTAATAAGTAGTAGTAAAAGTAGTAAGTAGTAGTAAGTAAGTAGTAAGTAAGTAAGTAAGTAAGTATGTATGTAAGTACTTAAGTAAGTAAGTAAGTAAGTAAGTAAGTAAGTAAGTAAGTAAGTAAGTAAGTAAGTAAGTAAGTAAGTAAGTAAGTAAGTATTAAGTAAATAGTGGTCTTTAAGTAAGCTGCACCTGACGGGTTCCGCCTCCGATATCTTAGCTGCCGCTTCCTTCAGTATGTGCTGATGAAAGGATAAATTTCATATACAGTACACCTTGCATTGGAATTGAGGTAGACTCGGTTGATGATAGCTAGCCCGCAGGGGAGAGCACACTGATAGTGACGGTCGCTGAAGCATTACCACAAATTGTCACAGTGGCATTGAAACGAATTCCCTTGACTGACTTCAGCGAGACATATAGCTGAGTCCTGCAATGATCACAATGACCAATAGGCAACCACCTACCAGATAGGGACGAATCAAGTTAATAATGTTCCTGGTTGACCGATAAGAGTAAAGTGAGGAGTGGAGTGCGTGCAGTGGGGTCAGATCTATTAACACCCTCGTCAGCTGGTTAGACAGACCCGGTTATCGCCTGCTAGCAGATACGAATAGGTGCTCATGGACCAACGGCATGCACGAATCGCAGCTCAGATCCAACAGAGGGCTCGAGCAGCGTTGTCGGAACGAAATTTTAGTTAGGCTCGGAAAAGGTACCCCTCTCGCATGACATGTGACCTTGCGCTACCTTCCAAGGTGGCGCCTAGTTCCAAGCCCTAACATCATCGGTGACAGTAACAGCGACGATTTAATATGCAAGCTCTTAATTTTTTATCATAAAATGGCTGCTTATTTGATTTGGGTAGGTATGGTATATTAGGGTTAAGTCTTTCGTTGAGTTTAATGAAATGCTTAAGAGAAGCTAAGGTTGGGTTTTATTTCCGATTGTTCTGATTAGCTGTAGCTCGAGATCCGAGTGGCAGATTACTAACGCCCATTCGAATTCAACGAGGACGGAACTGCATCTAAGTGGCACGCTGACGACTGGAGAACATGCTACTCCCATGTCCCCTCTTACAGCCGCGCCCGATGAGGCGTGACTGAGGTATCCCATGGTAAAAAAGATTGGCCACTGGCAGGGGCACCTGCCACAAAAGCACCGATGCACAACGTCACCTCCGATGAAAATGAACGGGGCGAGGAACCACAGCAGCAGCAAAGGACCGGCAAATCACATACCAGCTAATCGGTCATAAGCGCGAATTAACAAGTGACTGACTGGATCGATTCGGACCAATTAACCAGTGGATTAAGCAAGTGTTCCTGTCCTGGTTATGAACACGAGAATTTTCTCCAAAGACTGCAATTTATTCCACGTATTTTGGCATGTTTACATTTATGGTAGTAAAAATGGATAGAGGAAGTCTGATGCCCTGTAATATCATATCGAAAATGTTAGAAAGGTTTGGAAGATCCAGAAAATGGACATCTTTAGAAATATGAGGTCATTTTGTTCATTTCAGAACGCATAATATCGCCAAATTTTTGTCGTATAAAATCACATAGAAGAGTTTTTGGTCGCTCCATTTGTCTCGTACAGGTGGTGAATGCTCATGTGGCCGCCTCTACCAGGTACCCAACTCTCACCTGCGGCTTCTCGCAGTTGGGTTCTTCCCAGCGGCCACACACCGGGCAGCCGTCACGACCGATGGGCTAAACCAGGTGAGGGTCTCCGGTGCTGTGTGTGCCTCCACATCCGGTGTATCTAACTCCCGAACTTCCCACCCCCCCCCTCTCAAAAAGTCCTACGGTGGGGGCGACAGCAACCCCGTAGGCGGCCCAGGCTAACTCGGGTCGTTCCCCCACTTGACCAAAACCATGATCCATAGTGGACTTCGGCAGCCGTCTGGGATGTCCGAGCAGCCCTATTTAGGAACAGCACTGCTTGCCTCCTCGAGGAGAAAGGGGTAAGAAAAGGTGCCCTAAGCAAATGCTGGTTCGCACGTCTTCTGCAGCCGGTCATGGCTCGCAGATCGCAAAATACGCGGTCGTAAAACTCAAACAAACAACAATACCCCCGTCCCCATCCCCCTCGCCAGGCTGCTCGGGTGAGCCCACTCAGACTAGCAGTCTAGAATTTTCGTTCCATTTTAGACAATCCTAGGAGCAACCGGCCGGAACGGAGGACGGCGCTTGTCGCTCGGGAACTGGCGCGCTACAAGGTGGACATTGCTGCTCTCAGCGAGACTCGATTCTCTGAGCAGGGTCGGCTGGAGGAGGTTGGTGACGGTTACACCTTCTTCTGGAGCGGCCGGCCAAAGGCAGAGCGACGCGACGCTGGTGTTGCATTTGCCATGCAGAAAGACATCGTTGGACATCTGCCCTGTCTGCCGCAGGGTATCAATGATCGCCTGATGGGCCTCCGCCTACCTCTTCGGGAAGACAATCTCGCCACCATCATCAGCACCTACGCTCCCCCAATGACGAGCTCTGATGCGGCGAAGGACAAATTCTACGAGGACCTGCACGCCCTGCTGGTGACTGTGTCGAAGGGGGACAAGTAACTTGTCCTTGATGACTTCAATGCCCGCGGCGGGACAGACCGTGCCTCGTAGAGAGGAGTGCTGGATCTCCACGGTTTTGGCAGATGTAACGATAGCGGCCTCCTTCTTTTGCGAAGGTGTGTGGTACCCCGTCTCCGGCTGACCAACACCTTCTTCCGCCTTCCGACGCGGGAGAAGGCCACATGGATGCATCCTCGGTCGCGGTGCTGGCATCTGCTGGACTATGTTCTCGTTCGGAGGCGAGATCGACAGGATGTGCTGGTAACCAAGGCGATCCGCGATGCCGATGGTTTGACGGATCACCGCCTCGTCATCTCCCAGGCGAGGCTTCGACCTCAACCACGATGAAGGCCCCAAGGTAAGCGACCACCAGGTAGGTTAAATACTCTTTTGTTAAAGTTTCCTGCTCACTGTTTTGATTTCAGCAAACAAATAACCCACAAACTGGAGAACCTGCATGCTCCAGATAATAACGCCACCGTGGAGACACGATGGTGTCAACTACGAAATGTGATCCAGTCCACCGCCCTCGAAGATCTCGGACGCGCATGCCGTCAGCACCAGGACTGGCTTGACGACAATGACGCCAACATCAGCATTTTACTCGTGGAGAAGAATCGGCTACACAAATCCTACATGGACATTCGGGCTGACGCTACCAAAGCAGCCTGCTACAGATGCCAGCGCCTTGTACAGCAACGGCTGCGGGAGATGCAGGACGCCTGGATGAACCGAAATGCTGAGAAAATCCAGGGGGATGTGGACGGCAATGAAATTAAAAACTTTTTCAAAGCCATCAAGGCCATCTACGGCCCCTGCATCAAGGGGACCGCACCGCTGTTCAGTTCTGACTGGACAGCACTGCTGACAGCTAAATCGAAAATTATAAAGCGCTGGGCCGAGCACTTCAGATGTGTCCTTTATTGGTCCTCAGCCATCTCCGATGCTGCCATTGACCGGCTCCCTTAAGTGGACACGAACAATGACCTAGATATGCCGCCTTTCCTACCAGAAAACATCCGGGCCATGCACCAGATTCCCAGCGGTAAAGCACCTGGATCCGGTGCAATCCCACCGGAAGTCTACAAGCACGGAAGGACCCGGCTGATGGCGGAACTCACAACACTCCTCCAGGAGATGTGGAACCAAGGACATGTTCCTCAGGATTTCAAATATGCAACCTTCGTCCATCTCTACAAACGGAAGGGGAACCGGCAACTCTGTGATAATCACAGAGGCATCTTGTTGCTCAACCTTGCCGGGAAGACCTTCACGCGTATCCTTCTCAATCGTCTTAACGGTCACCTAGAGCAGGACCTGATCCCGGAAAGCCAATACGGCTTCCACCGTCAACTTGGAACAACCGACATGACCTTTGCCGCCAACCAGCTGCAAGAGAAGTGCCAGGAGATGCAAACTCACCTATAAACTACCTTCGTGGAGCCGACGAAAGCCTTTGACACGGTGAATCGCGACGGAATGTGGAAAATCATGCAGAGACTCGGCTGTCCTGAGCGGTTCACGCACAAAGTGCGTCAGCTTCATGACGGGATGGCGGCGCGCGTCACTGACAACAGGACGGTATCCGAAGCATTCGCAGTGACCAACGGAGTAAAGCAGTGCTGCGTACTGTCACCCATCATCTTCAGTCTCATGTTCTCTGCTATGCTGATGGACGCCAACCGTAATGAGCAGCCTGGGATCGGATCGCGTACAGAACTGACGGGCACCTTATCAACGGTCTGCGTATGCAGGCCACAACGCGCGTGTCTACGACTACAGTCCATGATTTGCTCTTCACGGATGACTGCACCCTTAACACTGTGACGGAGGAGGACATGCAAAGAAGGATGGACCTCTTTACTGCAGGCTGCGCCAATTTTAGATAAACAATCAGTACAGCCAAAACGGTGTTCATGCACCATCCGCTCCCCGAATCAATGTCAACGGACTTCAAGTCATAAATGTGGAAACCTTTGCTTATCTGGGAAGCAAGCTCTCACGCAATACGAGAATCAAGGACGAGGTTGCCCAATGGATCTCCAAAGTCAGTCAAGCCTTCGGCCGGCTGCAGGCCTCCATGTTGAATCGCCACGGTATTCACCTGGGCACCAAAAACTGAAGATGTACAAGGCCGTCGTCTTGACGATACTCCTTTACGGAGCGGAGACCTGGAACGTCTACTCGAGCTAAGCCAGGAAGCTGAATCACTACCATCTCAGCTGCCTCCGCAGAATACTGAAGCTGAGATGGCAAGACAGGGTTCCGGACATGGAAGTCATGGAGCGGGCCGGAATCCTCAGCATCCACGCCATGCTGAGGCAAGTGCAACTGCGATGGAGTGACCACCTAGTAAGAATGGATGACGAGCGACTACCCAAACGACTTTTCTACGGAGATGTCGCTACGGGTGCTGGCCGGCAGGGAGGTCAAAAACGACGCTACAAGGACACTTTGAAGAAATCACTGAAGCAACTTTAAATCAACCCGGTGACCTGGGAGGACCTCGCCCAGGTTAGACCGGCTTTGAGAAGATCCATGAAGGCTGGTTCAGCAATCTATGAGGCCAACCGGCTCGCTGCCGCCAAGGCCGACAGAGTGGCTTGCAATCCACAAGCACCCTGGATCAACACCGCTATTGCCTAAGCACTGCCAACGTGCCCAAGCTGACAACGCACATTCCACGCGCAAATCGGCCTGGTTGGACATCTTCGAACTCATCGTTACAACAATCCCACAATATCAACTTCTACCACACATGCCTCAGAACCAATGACAACGACAGCCCCAACCACTGATACAAACTTCATCGAGGCCCCGCCATCCATAATCACCAACACCTTCCTCCCTCCTTCACCCCTTGCACCGATCACGGCGACGAACACCATTTGCCCCACTCCCTCCACCTCAGTGGCCACCTCCACCTCCGACTACCTGCCACCTGTTTCTTCCCCTGCAGGTGGAAAACCCGTGGTAGAACACCGCCAGTTATACGACAACACTTCATCTATCCTCACGTCAGCCTCTGCACCCCAAATGATCACACGCAACACCAGAAAAACATGCTCCTGTCTGCATAGCTGATTGAGAGGAAAGTATGATCCTCGGCTCCTTCTTCATGTGACTCCTCTTTGGCATGTGTGATCTGAGCTTGGGAATATCGCGTGGGTTGGAAGGTTGCCAACTTACAATTACAATCAGACCTCGCAGCCGGTCCAATCTGTGCTGTGCGGAGTTTCTGACTGGTGGTCTGAGAGTCAGGCTGCGATGGCTCCTTCTTAACATGACGCCTGACTAGCTCACACATGTGCGATGTTAGCCATTCAAACTCCTTGTTGTGTGAAATCCTGGTGCTAGTGTTTGGGGGCCAGGTCGTGTACGTAGTACGCGTAGACGAGGTCATCAGCAGTTGCGCCCACTTCCGCATTAGACAAATGACCAGCTCGGACAGTGGTCTGATTGTGGAGGTGGGGGAGAGAGCGAGGTCAACGGTCCAGCACAGTTTTCTCACCATAAACAATCTAACGCGCTTGAAGCTATAACGGTGCGCTAAATGCCATGGCTTGGAAGGTTGCCAACTGACGGGATAACTCGGACCACGTGGTCAGCTCCGTGTGTGTTTTGTGGGGATCCGAGCCAGGTGTGGTGGCCTGCCCAGGGGCGGCTCCGGCCGCGCTAGCCACCTGCGCACTCTCCCGCCTCGGTCTTCTTGAATCTGTCATGACACCGGATCCAGGTGGGGGAGGAGGAGGAGGAGAAGAGAGTGCGGGGGCTGCGGCGCAAGGTTACCAATTTTTCCATTTATGGCTTTCCATGGGATATGATTCACATGCGCCCAACCCCACCTCCGGTCTACTTGACTCTGTCATGACATCAACCACAGGCAGGTAAGGAAATAGAGGGCTTTAGACGCAATGCAAATCTACTATCACTTAAAAATAATTTGCGCACAAGTCACGGTCCCTGCACCACCCTTCAGGGAAGCATAAGGTGGCCGTCATCAGATTACGACGATCGAATTTACGTGTGTGTGTGTGTGTGTGTGTGTGTGTTTATAAGAGAGAGAGAGAGAGAGAGAGAGAGAGAGAGAGAGAGAGAGAGAGAGAGAGAGAGAGAGAGAGAGAGAGAGAGAGAGAGATGGCCGCACATGCCTTAGAAGACATTCTAGTTTGTATGTTGTTGGGTAAGGATAAACGTGAAACATCGATCTTAGCCCAGTGGCATTACAATCACATTCAAGGTTCCGCCAAGATTTAGAGAGACGAGTCAGCTGCAAAATAAATGCCAGAGTTACAATGTTTGTTAAATACTGGCTTCTGTTTTAGATGGAGCCTGTGGTTCCAGCCAGGAGAGGAAATGGTAAGGAAGTGAATAATATTATTCCTCCCCGATTAAAAAAATAACGAAAAGCTACGATCCAGATTGTAGGTTTTGACGAATCATTCTCTGCTTGGAAGCTGATCTTGGCGCTAGTGGCGCGAAGCAGTGCCACACATGAATGCGCCATAAGCGTGGGACAGATCGATCGAACTGCAGGGTTTGAACGCGTGACTATCGACAGTGCCGCATTACAGCTAAGACCACTGTCGTGGAAGCTGTGTCACCTTCCACCTTCTGTAAAGGCTGGATATTTCCCAATGCTCACAGACAATGAGATTAAACTAAAGCAGGTAAGCGTGTATTTACTGCCTAAATATGTCCCTATCGTTTTTGAAGCCTAATGCTGCCTTTACGTAAGGTGTTTACATAAACGTTGCATTTTTGCTTGCATTTTTGTTTACATTTTAAGTTCAGCGTTAATGACCATGAAAACGTTAGAGAGGAAGTCAGTTTTCGATTATTTATGGTCAGGCCAATACACTAATATACGTCTTGGTAGAGCAGCGAAAACGAAAAAAGAACCGATGAAGGAAGGTTAAGGTTGTGTAGACATGCTCCTGCTCAAATAAAGTCTGCTTATTTGTTTTTAGCAGAATTATCCGAACTTGGACACCATTTGAAATTGGCTTTGTTTTAAGCTGGTTTTGTGTATCAGTTTTCAAATGTAAAATTAATCGAATCACTATTTCTACATTGTATCATAAAATATCCTCCTCCTCCTCTTCTTCATTCTTACCCTTCTGCCTAACTTCCAAGTCATTCTATTCTAATAGAAAACATGGAAATTACAAAACTCTGCGTCTTTAGTGACTGAAGAGTAATATGATTTTTTAAACCAACAACCAGCGCGCGCAACCGCATCCCTTGATTTCTTCTACATAAAGCCTTAAAAACTGTAAACACATGCCCGTCATCAGACTGTTATTTTGTATTGTCGAACTCGACGGTCGAACGTGCTCAGGAAAGTCGCTCAAGAGCATGCCGTTTAGAGACCATGATCCTGCATTTCTTGCGGAAAATCCTTTGAACAGCCAATCTGTGGATCACTTCCAAATCACAGTCGATGAGGCCTAGACTCGTTCTCCGAATGATGATAGTCATTTTACTATGATTAGTCAAGGAAATTCGCAGTTTTCCCCACCCCTCCTGGTTGCTTTGGGTTCTTCTACTCGAACCCTGTGGTACCAAGAGGGGAAATAGGCGAATAATTACGTTAATATAGAGCACATCCATATTTTTTACTGTGGCTTTCGGAGCTAAAGGGGTAAAAATGCTTCTCAAATACTCTTCAATGAACACCTATCCGCGTACGCACAGATCCACGGGCAGTATGATCTCAAAGACCATGGAGTTATAAGTTCAGTGCACTGCTGTCTATCCCACAAAATGACGCAGATGCCGTTTATTTCTTTAGGCAGCTAGGTCATGTGCCAAACACGTCCGAAGGAAGATCGTATGGGTGTGACGCCAAAATAGCTCTCTGTTAAATGATAAGCCACGGAAAAACGATTAAGAGTGAGATCGCACCGAAGAATTCTAACATAAGTTCAGGTAAGTGTATGTGCCTCCTTAATGGGCCACACAGTATACGTGCCGGAACCAACACGGGGGCTAGCTCATGACACAATTGACCTTGTTGGGGCTGCGCACCCATAACAGACGGAGGCGGGTATGGTGGCACGCCTGGGCGCAGACTCGTGCCGCGCCAATCGTCTGAATCCTCTCCCGCATCCGGTCTTCTCGGACCAAGGTGGGCGAGTTGAGAGACAGTGCAGTAGATGCAATGCAAGTCTTCGATCACTATAAACTAATTCACGCGCAAGTTACCGTATCTGCACCCACCTGTCTGTGGAACACACGGTGGACCTCGTCGAAAACAACGTTCGAAGTACAGTGTGGGTCTGATTGGGGTAGCCAGATGTGCGACAGTATCCCGCTAACTAATAAATCTACGTGCAACTCGACAGTCGTTGGACCCGGTTGTCACTGGTATTGCCTTGCAGTGGCCGCGTGTCTGGGCAGCTTGCAGCTGTATGCGATTGCGCCGCAGCAAGAACACTCTTGTTTCAAGAAGATAAATTATTGAAGAAGAAGAAGAAGAAGAAGAAGAAGAAGAAGAAGAAGAAGAAAATGTAGCCAAGAAACGCTGTAAAACTCCCCATGTGACCTGGTCCGGTTGAATGACACACAGCAGCAGAAATAACATCTGGGCTTAGTGAATGGTATTATCAAATTTGGTGAACACGGCCATTATTTTCCGTGTCCTATTTCTAGTATGTGAGCGGCTCGATTAGACTGCTACTGACCTCCAGCTCCTAGCGGATGACTAAGTTACTGGTCACTACATCAGCCAGTAAAATGGTCAAAGCCCTGTCACCTCTTAATTAAGGGCATAACGAAGGCCTGCCATTCGAAGCAGTGGACTAGGTGAGCACTAGTATACCTTAAGTAACAATATTGCCATCAAAGCTTTTAGACTTTTGGAGGATAGCCATCTGTAATGGAAAAGCAGATCTATGTGGTTCACCTAACTTCCAGTCGGTCGCTTTTCTCCAGGCGGTAAAAAATCTCCGAGAGGACATAAGAGTGTATTTTGACCACCATAAACAGGAAAAAAGTTTTGTTTTTGTAATGATTGCCCAAGCCGGATGGCTTTACTATCAGAAACTCGGACTATCGCCAAATGCGAGGGTAAGGTCAGTGCCTACGCGAATGAACAGGCATGTCAAAACAACCTGTACTGTCAAATTTAGAAACCAACTTGCTGCCTGAAACTTCATATAATAGAATGTATGCGCAAGTGACCTCGACGAAGTGCTGGAATTCGTGGACCGGAGGCATGGTTGTAGACCCTAAGTACCGGACACTAAAACGCTATCCATAACAAGCAGCATCAGCATGGAAGTTCATTGGAATCGAAATGAAAGTAGTGGACACTAACACAGCAAGTTGAAAATCAAGGAATTTCAGTTTCTTCTCACACCTACACTCGCTTTTAGGACCGAATTAAGGAAAATAGGGAGAACAGACGAGCGCAGCTAGATGACAGACACATGAACATCCTCGGATGCCTCCAGCGGGCCTTCTCTATTGAACCTGCTGTCTCTGTGGAGTGGCTAATCGATGCTGGGCAGCTGGAGGCCGTCAACGCCTTCTTTGCGGAGAACGGCGCACCCGTTTTGATGGTTACCTACGCCGACCAGAACTTTACCATGCAGAAGTCAAGTAAGTGTAAATATCTGACTCTGTTATGTTTTCGAGTTGCTTCTCGAGGCGTTACCCAGTCTCGAACCTACCAAAGGTACGGCTGTGATCAGAAATCACCCTAGTATGTTAAAGGGTATGGATAGTCTCGGCTGACAGGGCTAATTTCCGGTTTGAATGCGCCCGTCAGCTGGTATAATGGGGAATGTGGCAGCGGGCTCTTTGGTCATTGAGCACTTGGGCGGACGACTAAGGGTTGGAGAATTTTTAAATCACCCGGCTTCTAGCCGTAAACCTGTTGGCTTATTGGAGAGCTTTTGCTCAATTAGTATACTGAGAAAGTAGACCGTGAATATGCCAGATGGATTTAAGGCAACGGTATCGTATGTAGCCCCACTCATAAAAGAGTAGTGAAGAACTTCTGTAAACACTAGGAGTTTTATGGGCAAGGCGTTGACGAAGCGCCAAAAATTGCATTTACACCATTTTCTTGTTTAAGTACACCAATGGCCAGTGAAAACTCGAGCACATAATTTAAAAAATATGAAAGAAAACGGAAGTGGCTGACAGTCGGAAAACCGAAATCATGTAAACACAAGCAAAATACCAAAGAATAAACAACTATTTGCATTTTAAAAAACAGAATCAGAACATATAAAAATTCCAACTACAAAAACTGGAGCATTAAGAAAACATAAATAGAAAATTGTTCAAAAAAAGCAGTAAACCCAAGGCAGTAGTCAGCCTAGGGGCCGTTGTGTGTGCCTTTGTGAGCCAATCTCAACCTTCTTACCAACAAGCCCTGACGCTAACCCCTTACCCTATCCTTAGAACTATATACCCAGAAATATCTAACGCTAACTCTAACCTTAATTGTTTCATCGGAAATTTTTCAAACGCTAACAAAACTTACCTACTTAAATAAAATAAATAGACAAGTTTTGCAACACCAATCATGCGGGGCCACATACAATATAGCCGCCAGATTTAATTTAATATCAACAAAAATTTAACAGGGTTATAGGTATGTTAGCATAAATTTGGTGTGCATATAATTGTATCTGTCAATTCTATCCCAATTTCTTAGTCTGGTCGGCCTCTCGACACGGGAACTTACGAACCCTTTCGTTCCTTTGACTTTCCCTACCCACATAGTCAAGAGAAATCCTCCCTTTTCGTATTCGTTCGCACCCAGAGCATTGGAAACTTTAAAATTGCTACGATTTCACGTCATCTCATTTTGGACTGCAATCCAAACGTCACTGACAAAGAAAAGGGTGGTCATTTCTGGCTAATTAGTCGTCATCAGTCAGCCTTCCCCAATCCCAGGCCTGCTGAAGCTCGAACCCGCATTCTGTTGGTTAGAAGTCCAACGACCTAACAGTTGCACTGTCTGGCTGCTTACTGGCGAAATAAGGCAGAAATGGCCCTTCTAGTCTCGCTTGTCTTTGTCCGTAATGTTATTCTGCATATAATGGAGTCTCAGCTTCCACGGTTAACAAAGCCACGTTTTAGTTTGTTCGGATAAAATAGAATATCTTTATCAGTATACTGTGGAGTTGGCACCTTGCAACCCAACGTGGTATTTTTTTTCTGTTGCTCACCAGAGGAGGCATTTCGAATACAGAAAAAGAATCTACGAGGCACGAAACGCTTCTTCTTTCACAATGCCCAACTTCCACTGAAAGAGGATACATTGGTCTTCGTGCGAGTTTTCTTCACTCATGCCATCACCGACAAAAATATCTTAGCGGTAAGTCTCCTAGGCATAATGGCGTCATGCAAAAGCGCCAAATGCGCCATGCCATAAATCCTAGGAGTATCGCGCGATGATTGCGTTCGAAGGTTTCTAGTGAATCTGAATCTAAATTCTGGGTTGTCTCAGTCAAAAGAAATTAAACTTCTATGGGCTGTAGTCAGTGCCATTTCCAAACTGCAACAAACCCTTTCTACTGGCCATCATCTTTCCGTTTTTACTTTTATCAGGAGACCTTCTCGTTCCGATTGGACCCCGCCAAAGGTTTTGTCCCGCCTTTATTCGATTATCTGAACACCTACATCCTGCCTGGTATGCTATCCCAGCGGGGAAACATGAATAAATTGACGACCAAGGAGCATGCGGACTTCTGTGACTTCGTTCAGGACTATCTCAGAAGCATGGAAAGTAAGGAAGCTGTGTAAATGAAATCTGATCCAAATCTACCAGTGGACAATACCTGTGCCCCCTAGGCGACTGCCAACTGTGTTGTTATTACCATGCCCTTACCGCCTTAGTTACGCGCACGCGGAATGTATGGCCTTGGGGTGACCTCCACGCCTATTGGCCTATCAGCTCATTAAGCGCTAGCCCGTATTTCTCACCCGCGCGAGCTAATACTTTGGTGAATCAAAGGTTTAGTTAACAGAAAACAGTAAGAAGTTAATGAGTAAAGCAAGTGGCTCTTTCGCAAGAGCTTCGGATCCCAGTGACTCACGCGCATGGAACCAATATAGGAAGCATCATTTACTTTCTAATTTTAAAGATCTTTTCCAGGAACAAGAGACTGTTTAAAACTGGCTTGTGGCATCGCATATGGAATGACGGCTTTCGAAGGCTTCTCAAGTAGAGGATATAAGCCAGCTGAATATGCACCTAATGAGGGACGTTCAATCACCCCGACGATGATGATAGACCTTGAGGCCACACTGTTTAAAAGCAAACGGTTGTGTATAAAAGTGAATCTTTGTGCTTGTAGTTCGTTGGTCATCAGCCAGGAAAAAAATATTGTTACTCTTTGTACTTGCTGTTTACTCTTCTCGAGAACGTGTTTTTTTCCTGATAGGGGTCCCTTACTGTCCGTGGGGTCGCAGCGTATTAAGGTTTGATATTCTCAATCTCTCCATCTGTACCTATGTATCTCCCACCTCATTCCTTTCAGCCGTTATCGCCTGTTCAGAAGAGCATGTTGTACTTCCGCCCTATATGCTTGGTGATCAGGTGCACTACACGGATATGGAAGGGCTCGTTGCTTTGGCGAGGACAACCGAAGGTCTCAGTCTTCTGGAGGAGAATGCATGTGCCTGGATGAAGAAGATAGATGAAGTAGGTTCTTCCTTTGCTAATAGTCAAAATTTTGCAGTTTCGCTTGGAAATTTGTTCCGCCAACTTAACAAACCTCTTCATCAATAGAAGTTTCTCAAATTTTCTTAGCATCTGTATTTGCCCCCGTTTGCAGGAAGTGAAAGCGGTTGAACTCATTCGCGTTGAGCGGGAACAGACGGGTCCCCATGGCGAATTTAAGTTCTGGAAATGCCAAATGACTAGAATGAATTCCCTCGTGGAGGAGCTAGCTCGACCAGATATAGTCAACGTTTTGGCTATCCTGTCGATGGTGCAGTCGAATGTCACTCCGGTTGGTCCTCTTATACTTTCTGGCCTAAAATTCATTTCAAGTTTCTCTCAGCAAGTCTCCCTTGTGAAAGCAACATTTTTATAGGTTGACTGCGACTGGTTCTGATGGTGTGTTCAAGTGAGTATCCGAAACGTCAGACCAATAAAGCTCTTGTTCCAGGAATCTTGACTCCTTCGTGAGTACGTAATTTTATGGTAATGGACTGCGTTCACTTCAGTAGTGAGACTCGAGAGGGTCCCGCCTGCAAGAGCCGCATGTCTGTTCGAGGGCAGAGCGTCAAAATACACACCGACATTCGTAGCAGCTAATTATTAGGGAAAGAGTGTTACTTACTTTTCGCTTTCTGGTATTCTACTGGAAAATAAGTGCGTTTTGTGAAAAAAAAACAGACTTCCTGATTTACTAATTAGGTTTATTTCATGGTTTTATTACTCGAGTTTTTGATCACTCTCTGTGCTATTACTATTGTATTATATGCTGGAGTGAAGTTAAAGAGGATTGTTCGGAACAACTTTTAGACTTGGGCGAGGCTGGACAAGAAAGTCAAGGCAGCATACGCGGAAGCAATGGGAAATGTTAAATACTTGAGCACAATAGAGCGCCTTTGCCAACCTCTCGGTCTAACTGACCTTGTGAGTTTTTGCTTAATGCCATCATTTTGGACCGGCATTCTCCTTTCCTTTGGTCAGATATATAGTCAGCCCTTCCCTTCCATTCGTTAGAAAACCATGATCTCGCGGATGCCAAATCTTATGAAGGCGTTAAGCTTAATCTATCAGTGCTCAACTTTCTACAATACCTACTCCCACATGACGGTTCTACTGGTAAAAGTAAGTGCTGTTCCTCTTAAACCTACCCGATTGGCAGTAATTTTTGGTATTCTGCATCGTGTAATTACTGTCCTTTCTGACATAATCAGATCACCAACCAGATCATCGAAACATGCAAAAAGTACTAACCAACAACCACACCAAGTCCATCTGGGATCAGGACAGTTCTGAGATCATAAAGCGGATGACAGAATGCATCGAGATCAACCTTGCTTATCAGAACGCCTACAGAGAAACGAGGAAAGGCATGCTGGAGTCCAACGCAAAGCGGGTATTCAACTTCTCCGAGGTCCAAATCTTTGGCAACATGAATTTGTTTACCCAGCGTCTCGATTATCTCACACGCGTTTTGAAGACCTTAGAACAATACTCCGTCCTCCGTACCTTTGTCCTTGAAGGCAAGTACACAGTCCTCTTCTCCTCATCCTCCTCCTCCTCCTCCTCCTCCTCCTCCTCCTCCTCGTCCTCCTCCTCCTCCCTCCTCCTCCTCCTCCTCCTCCTCCTCCTCCTCCCTCCTCCTCCTCCTCCTCCCTCCTCCTCCTCCTCCTCCTCCTCCTCCCTCCTCCTCCTCCTCCTCCTCATCCTCCTCCTCCTCCTCCTCCTCCTCCTCCTCCTCCTCCTCATCCTCCTCATCCTCCTCCTCCTCCTCCTCCTCCTCCTCCTCCTCCTCCTCCTCCTCCTCCTCCTCCTCCCATGTAGCTCTGTTTGACGCCTGAGCATGTTTCTTTTCTCTTAAACCGACCCAGGTGGCCGATTCCCTTGCCCTTCGCCCATGGGATAGCTATTCCGTTTCCCTTAAATCCCGCGGGTTCCATTTTGCCCACATATAGTCGGTAACTAAGTTTTAATCACCCCTTTCTTCTTCATTTGATTTTCCCAGGTTCTTCTGCTTCCTCGTTCTTCCCTTCTCATAAAACCCCTTTTACCAGGGTTCCCGTAAGACAGTTGACTTTGCTTGCAATGGGTCCGGCTATTGTGCTTCCACCCGTATTTTTCAATGCCATTGTTTCTAATGTGAACAAGCAGGTAGAAAATCAAAAAAGAAAGGTTTATTAGAAAAATGTATGAACCTTGTCCTAACTCTCCTAACATTAACCCTAATCCTAGCCACCTCTGGAATTCACCTCAAGTATCCATATATCCCTACCTAAACCTTTTATTCCTTCTAGCACTGCTAGTTTTGCAGTGTATAGACCCTGGTCGTACTCAGAGCACTACAATTATCACGCCGAGTGGAAGACGGAAGCCCCAACGCGCAGCAAGCTCCGACCTTGCGCGTCCGCCCCCAGAAAGTCGGGCAGTGTCCGCTTGATCAATTGATTAGGTGATAGCGGTTGGTGCGTGTCTGTGATTGGCTGTCCCAGAAGCAACTCGAGGACTGTAACCACGTGACCTCTTGCGTGGCGTGGGCGACAGAAGTGGAAGGCACTACCGTATCATCGTAGCCTCGAATGAATTTTTTGTGAGGGAGACGGGAAGGCTTGACATGACCATCCTTGTCTCAGTTGTCGTCGCCAGGTGCTGAAAAGATCAAACTTTCGTACCCAGGCCCTATCTCATCAGGCTGCTGAATGTCCTACCCCATTGAGCTGTTTTCCGACGTTCTGTCCTCTCTAATCAGCAATAACGCCAACAGGGAAGAAAAATATGTCAGGCTTAATGGGGGGGGTGAGCAGTGTTAAATTTTTTCGTTGGGATTCAAAAAAATATCTTCCATCCTTCACCTTTCAGGCAAGGAGGCGCTGATCACCCGATTAGACCGAATCAATGCCCTCATCGTCTCAAAGAAGTATGACTACCTGGATCACAGAAATCCCCTATTTGAGGCGGACTATGAGACTTCAAAGACAAGATAGCGGAAGTTCATGTAAGTCGGATGACCTCTCCAATATTACTAAAAGGCCTTCAGGTCAACATGTAGGCGCGTATGTAAAATAATGCAAATCAAGTGAAACCAAAGCAGGCCACAGTCATGAATTAGAGAATTAGACGCGTTTTTCACCTATTGTGCAGTTTGTTGTGCATTGGCCTTTATAATCTCCTCCCGGGGTCCTCTCAGGTCTGATTTTCACTCTAAACTAAAGCTTCTCTGACTCCCAGGCATACCTTCATTCTTCAGTTGGCCTCGTCGTGTGTAGTTGAAAGGTCACGGTGGGACGGTAGTCATTGATGTCAGAATGGAACGCAGGCCTTCAATTTTTACCAAAACATTGCAGGTAACAGTTATAACCTAACAAGACGCTTGAGAGTGCATTGGTTGCCGTTTGGGGCCCAGGGATGGACCACAGTTTAGCTGGTATGAGTTCCAGGAACCTATCAGTGAATCACAGACGTAGGTCCTCTCGACTCTGACCAACCCCCCTCCCACCAGCACGGGGGGGGGGTTATAAGGGAGACCCTAGTCGCTGCGTCCTTCAAGCCCGGGTCCGTATGAGAGGAGAAGTTGGACGCCAGTTGGAAGGATAATATGTTCTGTACAGAACTATCGGAGGGGTTAGAAGCAGCTGGCAGCCGGACAAGGGCACGTCCGGGACCGCAAGAGTGGCATCCCCAAGTGTGGGGACAATGGCGAGGCCATGTGGGAGTCAGCTTTTAAGATGATTGACCGGAAGGGGCTGCCACCACGGCGCACGCACAAGAAGTCGCGAGAGGTTCAACGGTGCAACATGTGCACCGAGTTTGGCCACTGCATGAGGCAGCAGTGAATTGCGCGTAAATTTGCTTGTAGGGATGCAGAATTGCGCTGCGTTCATCTCACTTTTGCTTCCCATACGCACCGCCTTCCAACGGCGTGTCAGAATTAGGCCTAATGGAGCTGGGCGTGTGCGCAGGAGCTGCCAAAGGCAAATATGCCGTCTAGGCCTGCCACACACGAACTGCTCCCTATTCCACATGTACCAGGTTACATTTCAGGGGTTTCAAGTCTCTCTTTGGTGAGAATGTCATAAGAGTAGGGTTCACTGGAACAGGTTTATTGAAATTCTGACGTTTCGGAGAGCCTACTCGGCTCACCATTGTAAAAGCGTCAACCACACTTGAGCAAACAGAAAGTAAAGTGGTGTCCCGTAGCTTACTTGTCGACTTCGGACTGATAGATTTTCTTCCGTTCCTCTGCCTTGGCCTCTTGGAGGATGTTTGGTGGACATTTGAGCTGCATGCGTGACGAGCTACCGCCTCGATGGGGGTGACTGAGCCTCCGCCGGCATTTTTTGGTCTGGCGGTTTTTTTTTCTAGGTCGAGTGAATTCGTCATTGGGTTGTCTGTAAGGCCTTCTTGTCCTGAGCTTCAGGAAGGTCAAGATGCCTGTTGATGTAGTTGACATCTGAATCCCACGCCTCTATTATTAGTCGTTCCGTCTTTGATTTGCCCCGGCCTAAGATGGTAGCTGTCCCCATCACTGCAACTTATTTTGTAGACAACTGCCGAATTTTCGGTGAGTGGTAGCGTTTCCTTACGTTGCATCAAATGGCAACGAATCGCTGCCTCGGTTCGGTGGACTATGCCTACTCTGGCGGGCTGTAACAGTCGAAAAGCCGCCTTGACGACTCCTTCAATGCATGGAGTGGCCCTCCCGACTTCAGGTTGCTGTTCTTTGGCCATCTAGTCACTTGGCGCCTTTCTTTTTCGATAAAAGGGTTATGATATCCATTGGTTCTGAACATTTTTCGTCTGACGACGGGTTGGGTTCACCAACTTGAAAATGTACGAGGACAATTCGATTTCCCGAATAGCGTTTTTGTTTCATTATACCATCTCGGGACGCCAATCAATTCAATCCCAGGTAGTCCACACTTGGGATTGGGTATGACTGGCTGATATATATATATATATATATATAGTACATAGGTACTAGCTAAAAGCCCAGACACGTGTTTCGCCGATGTTTCTGTTGCTGCGTGACACAGCAACGAGGGGTTCGGCGCCTCAGTGGGTCCCCCAGCGTTCTCTATGCGGTTTCTGGTATATGAACTCCAGAGAATAATCGGGTAAATAATTTCTGAAATTATGAAGTGCAGGACATGGAGTCAGGTGATTCGGACATGACTTTTTAGGGTCAGACCCGAAATTTCAATGAACATTTGAGTTGAAACACGTCTGGGCTTTTAGCTAGTATATATGTCGGAAGTACGGTATAACATCTTTGCCATATAAGATTCATACTACTTGTAGTACTACTTGTTTGTAGAATGGGCATTACGTGGTTATTCCACAGTGGTTGATTGTCTTCGACCCAAATTTTCATTGAAATTTCGGGTCTGACCCTAAAAAGTCACGTCCGAATCACCTTACTCCATGTCCTGCACTTAATTATTTCAGAAATATATATATAGTGAATCCCAATTTAATTACCGGTCGATCTGGCATGTCCGGATTACTACCGCTTCAGCACCCCTGTTTTGGTTTGTAACCTGGACGTTCTATTTCCTTTCAGTCCGTCTTAACAGGCATCATCAACGTCTACTTTAACAAGCCAAAGGGCCTGCTCAACGCCATTCATCTGCAGCAGAGGCTTGAGACGTTAGCAATTCCAGGCCTGGAGCATGCGGAACGCTACCGTCAGATCTGCATGCGGCTGATGAATGAGATAAATGAGATATCGGAGAAAGTGCAGGAGCATATTGAGAATCCTCCGCTGGAAAGGAATATGCCACACTTTGCAGGTACACTATCGTGTGTGACGTTTTTCGTTCTTAAAATAATTTTGTACACAAATACTGCAGCTATTTTAACAATATAGCACCAGCTGGTTGTACAGAATTGAAAGCTAAGTAATTTGCAATTTTTGAAGAGGAACCACAGAACTCAGCTGCGCTTACCTTTTTGAAATGATTCGCTAATTCGGAAAGCCGATAGTAAGCGTTCAGGTCTAGTGAAACTGGTTTTGAAACCCAGTCACAAAAGTGGAATTTCGACGAAACTGACCTGGATCTTTGAATTTCGTCAACTAGCACCTCCAATTTTTGGTTTAGGTTTCCATAGGAGTTATCCTCTTCTAAGTTGCCTGATGCTTATGAGAAACAACTGCCGCAATACATGCCTCCTAAGGCCTGCCACTTAATTTATTGGTCCTGTAATACTGATTCGTGTGTAGTATGCCTAGGCGGACTGTTTAGTTTTTCCAGTCATTCCGCCCGATTGTGCCTCTGGGCCCCGGTGAGCTAGGGATGTGAGAGTGAAGTGGATGCTGCACAAGTCTACTGTCACTATAAACTAAATTATGTGCAAATCACTGTTCCGGCACCTGCCATGCTGCGCGACACAAGGTGGACCTCGTCGGCAACTACGGTCGAGCTCTCAGTACGTCTGCCACCTCTGTTCTAACTCTGAGCTGCTTTGCGAACAGCTCTCGGTCCTTGTGCTGCAGGTAGACGCAGTCTGTAAGGTGGGTTTCGTTCAGAAAGGATACTGCGAGCTTCTCCTATGGCCCCAAACAAGAAAGTGTTCAGGCCATTGTGCATCGGATTGACACGCACATCAACACAAAGAGTGCGAAGCTGAGGGATCGTGTCACCATCTCCTCCCCACCATTTGTTTGAAAATGTGTCATTTAAAATTACTGTGCATTCAGCGTAGTGTCAAGGCGCTCCGTTTCACTGGTACATGTGTGATTTTAAAGATATTTTTCTTGTACTACACCAATGCAGAAATTCGTCAGCACTGTAAGATTAATTTCAGCAACTGACTTCATAAATTACAGGCATCTCAGTTCGTACCTTATAGGTATCCAGTCCAGTTTCTTCTGAGACTCAGTGAATTATTTTGCTGAGCATATTTTTTTAGACTGGGTAGAAAACTACCTTCTCACGAAGGCTATTGATTTAAGCTCATCAAGACAAACCACACAAGTATTTTTTTCCGTTCATATCCGTCATTTAATACGTCTGCTAATTAAAGAGCGAACAAGAAGAAAAAAACGTTCAGGAACTGATAAATAATTGATGCATATTAAATTATGGTATAAATTGCCAAAGATGTAAACCTTCAAATGCTTTTTGGACAAACTTATATCACTTGTACAACGCGATGTAATAAAATTTAGGACTGCTGTAGGATTTTCTAAGCACTTTGTATGCCAGCCATGACTTCTACGTTATTTAATCTTTTACCGGGGCTCCCTTGCTGCATGTTTGTCCATTTAAGCCTCCATCCTTTTCAGGAAGGATAGCGTGGGCCAGAAATTACTACCGTCGACTGGAGGAACCCATGAATGTAATCTGCCAGATGGCGGCCAAGATCTTGCTGTCGCCGGAAGGGCAAGAGCTCGTCAGCTGTTATAATGATGTCGCGGGTCAGTTGGTGGCCTACGAAATCACAGTCTACCAGACATGGACAAAGCTGGCGAGTTCCTCGTGCACTTTTACACCCTTTTTCCTGCCTGCCAGTGCCTCTGTCCGACAGAAATGAACCCTTTCATGCTCAAATGGCACGTGTTTAGACCTCAGGGGTGGCCTGGGATCGGCTGATGGTGGGGACTAACCCGATAGTAGCAACAACAGTTCTCAATCATGTATTCCTATTTCATGGTATCCACTTAGGAAAAATCGGTGGCCTTGGTGGGATTCGTACCCACAGCCAACGATCTAGGCAACTGAGCTACGAGGCTCAATCGGAAGCCAGGAGTTTAATCACACTATATCATCGGAATTCCGAGGAAAAACGCTACTGGTCGTTCCTGTCTGAAAATCAGGATAAGTATGTGAATGCCACCCCCTATGACCTTGACGTGGCTCTCTGAAGTCTAAGCAGTATTTGTACTTAGAGCACTACAATCCCCAGGCCCAGTTCCATTTTGGAGGAGAAGTGAAAAGACACGAGTAGACGTAGTTTATTCTGTACACAAACTCGGTGGTGATCAGAAGGCCCGACGCGCGATAAGCTCTGGGCCTGCACGCATGTCTGCCCTCTGGGGTGACGTGGGTGTAAGTGAATAAATGCCATGTCTGAGACCATGCCTGGCCATTTGATTAGTTTGTTGCACGCAGTGATTGGCTCTCCCAAAAATCTACTTGCGTGCATTGGCCGGCAGCTAGAGATCTGTGACTAATTGACCCCCAGCATGTCGTGCGCGCCCGAGGCGAAAGGCATATAAGCGCTCAAGGCGCTGGAGGTTTGCCTTCAAGATGTCCTGCCTTGTAGCAGGGCATCACAAACTGACGATGGCAGCTTATCCAGAAATAGTCATTTCAGTCTCCATGTCTTAGGCTGTAAAACCTGACTATGCCATGCCACTCCCTCTCTTTTCCTGTAGCCCCGAAATGTGGGCAAAAAAGGAATTAAAAAGTCTGCTAATGTAGTGCTCTCTGCTGCAATTCAGATTTTGAAAAAGATGAACGGACTCTCCGCCTCGCTGCTCACCTTCTCAGAGCTACCACCACCATTTGGTCGCCCGTACGTAAACCTGGACCCGGAAATCATTGGCCTTCTTCGGGAGATCGCCTGTCTGGACAAACTCCAGTGTCCGATTCCGCCCCTAGCAGTGGAACTGTGGGCCCAAACAGACAATATCCGTCACAATTACGAGAACTTGAAGGTAAATTGCTTCTTCTCTTGAACAATTAGCTTGAGGCCTATGAGGAGGCTAGAATTCTCTTTATGTTCGCATCCAGACACCAAATAGGCGAACTCGGTTTCCATATTTTGTCGGCTGAGTAACATTCGGCTGCACAGAAAGACTTTCAACCAAAAAGAGAGCCGAGCCTAACTGAAGGATGCTGAGGAACACATTCGGGGTGGCTGACTCTTTTCAATATCTTGGTTCTTTCCCTTTTGGAGACCGGAGGTGCATTTTATCCAAAACAGACTTTTCTTTTAAAATGCATTTTTAAATACTGTTTTTCAATTTTAACACATCACAATAACCAGGCAACGCTAAGTTTAGCACACATGATGTGTATACTGAAGGCGATAGTTAAGCAGTTTGCAGCTCCTTTAACGGTAATGGAAGGTAGTTAAGACGTTATAGTACACGGCAATTTGACGTGGGATATGTCTATACATCCCCTCACTACCATTAGCTTCGATTAGCTTGAGTGTGTTCCATTCTCGAGGAGTTCACTGGGAAGTTTTTCCTTTCCAACAAAGTTCCTTCGAAAAATGCTATAGCTTGAAGCGCAAGTCTTTCCCGTAGTTTGGCTCCACCCGACAAGCAAGGCTTCCTGGGTGTGTGCCTGCAGCCTTTCACTACTTAATGCTCACTGCGTTGTTTATGTATGTTGTTTATTAATTAATGACCCTGAAACCCAACATGTTCTCCTTGAAGTACATGTGCATCCAGTATGCCGAAGCAATGGAAGCGGTTCCGGCATTCTGCAAGGTCATGGTGGCTCCCACCCTCATGAGCCTCAATCGTACCCTCGAGCCCGGAATGTATTTGCACAATTGGCTTAGCATTGGTATACCAAAATACGTACAGGTTAGTGATGTTTGCATTCGAGGCCTGCCGTTGAACGTGTTTTCTTCTTTAATCACCAAAATTATGTCTTTTCTGCTTTCAGAGTGTCCTGGAGGAGATTGACAGATTCAGAGATCTGATCAGACAGATCAAGGACATTCGAAGTAACCGAATCGACAAGGTCATCACAGACCTGGGTCTCACCAAAATGCTAGATCTGCCGGGACCGAATGACCCCTGTCCCGAAATCATGGACCTAGTGAGGCTGACAAAACAACAGACCACTGCGGCTACTGAAGTCATGAACAATCTTACTACTTCAGCCCTAAAGGCCACGGTAGAGATGCTTAATCTCCTGCTGCACGATTATGACCAGTTTGTTGATGAAAATAATCTCACCGCACAGATTGAAATGGAAGTGCAACTGCGACTTGCTCACATGGACAATCAGGAGGGCGGTTCGTTCCGACATCTTTTGTCACTTATATCTCTTCCCTTCATATTCATGTCTTCAACAACAGATCGTTCATTATTCCTACTAGAGATTCTGTGCCAGGTAATTTTCATTTTTGACGTTACTGGCCCTAAGAAAGTGCGGTCAGAAAGGGCAAGATCGGTTACAGGTGGCGGGCACGGCGTGAAACCGCGCCTCGGCGGGTCACTACACCCCTGGTCTGCACACATAAAACTAGGATTTCACACAGCAAAAGGGGGAAAACTTGGGTCTTACTGTAGGGGAGTGCCGTAAAGGCCACATTAAAGGAGGAGTCATTAAAGCCTACTTCTCAGTACATCAGTCAGCCACTTCATCCAAACACTCACTGGGCTGACTGTGAGGTACGTACTATCCCATCAGTTGGTAACCGTGCAAGCCAGGGCTTTTATCGCGTCGTGATATATTCAAACGCCTCAGATTGTTTATAGTAGGGAATAGGTGCTGAGAGTCTACTTCATTCTCTTCCGTCTGTATATAACCTTCCTACGGTTCACAGAACAAATATCCTCATCCGCCTTTTGTGACTCCTCTTAATCCTCTTGTAGGTGGCGGTCGTCCCCCACCCAAGGGCGATGCCGTGCTAACCCCACCAGTGGTGAGCCCCGACACCACTGCGGGTTCTGCGGAGGAAGCTGAGGACGGCAGCATGCGGCACAACGAATTGACTCCAGAGATGCAGGCCTCTATGAAGACAGCCGTGCAGATCGCTCTGGCCGCCAACGAGGTGATGAGCGGACTGGGCCAGCAGGCCACCGATGCCGTCTGTCTCGCCGTCCGCAAGGCCCTCGACTCCATTTGGCTGCTGCTCTCCTGTCGCGATGCCGCCGGCGTTCTTAAGGATATTCCGCCCGGCAAGAAGGTCAAATGCGGTTAGTACCTTCCCCGCCCTCTTCACTACCTATCTTCCCACCTATATGTGTCGAGTTGCAGAAACTGGGAGAGGTATGTCGCTCGGTCAATTGATTGATTAGCAAGCTGGTTGCGGAAGTTGCGCCGCCATTCTACCCTGGCTTGCAATAAGGAGGGCGACAGAGTTCATTTTTTTATGATAAAAGACAGAAGTTTTGCAAAGCCTTATTCTACGCGTGCTACCCATAGCTGGCCACAAAGTTCACCACTATACAATGCAATTCCCCATACCTAACTTCACTTGATTTTCATTGACGTAAGATCAGTGTAAACGAAAACTTGCTATACCAGAGAAGTGCGTGCGTAACATGAAAACGAAACCCACAACTAGGTTTTCTACGAATAATAAGTAATGTGCAAACCTCATCTGTGCTACTTGAAAACAAAAGATTCTGTCAAATTTTAACTTTTGACTCCAGACAAAAGCGTGCACTCGCTAGTGTGAGCCACACGCGTGTACAAGATCGATTTTGAGCAAAAAGGAGTGAGCCTCAGTTTCAAGGTCAAAAACTGACAAAACAAAAAGTCCAGTTCAGGCGGGTAAGGGCAAAACAAAAGAAGACAGTAAACAGTATGCGCTTGGCTCAGATAGGAGTCAGCAAAATATAGGCATGGAAAATCTTTTTCGACTAAGACAGCAATCAGATTTCCCGTTTCCAGAAGGGATTTACTTGAAACATTTCTTGCTTACATTAACTTTCTTTTATAGCACAACGCACAAAAACAGTAGCTTTTTATACGTGATATTAAATAGCGTAGGCCCTGCCTTGCATATCCGGAAACTTCCGATTTTGCCCTAATCTGGCCTGTTATCCTTCAATAAACCAGATTGGAAAGGCATTGTGATTTATTAAAAGGCTCGATGAGCCTCAAATCAATTTGAAAAATAAAAACAACAATACCAAATATATGCCGAACTACCTAGTCAAATTTCAATTGCGACATTTCACGAAGGTGTAGGTAAGTCGAGAGGTAATCCTTAACAGCAAGCGACCAGATAGCATGCCAGTCAGTATGGTCCACGTTGCCAACTGTACCCTTAAAGATTTATGGAACATGGTAGAATAGGGCAGATAAGAATTAAAGGGACGAATGGCGTTGAGAATTAACATTCATTCGAATGTTAACCCCATACAAAGCCATGTTTTAAGAGATCATCGACGAGAAGTTTGAGCGTAATGTCTTGTCAACCCGAAAATTAACGTGCCGATATACTTCAACCTCTAGGAGTTGCAGAATACTCCAGGATTTGGTGCTGGATTGCTGCTCTGAGTCCAGCGGGCACTTACGACAAGGATGCGGGTGTTTAGGGTCGCATGCATGCAGCGTTTGTCGTTAGTTTGAGAAAACATTTGATCGGATAAAGTTCGTTTACTTTTGATGATGTGGAAGGAAACTGAAAAAAAATAAAAGAGCATAGACATATCTTTTCATAAATGTATCTTTTAATTCATGCTATAACACCAATCCATCGTTCCCTCAGCTGAATGTCAACTCTTTTATATAATTTCTTAATTTTTACGGGATATAAGACATAAAACCATGCGTTTTCACCTCTTACTGTCAAACTTAATCTCCTAAAAGGCTTTTATAAACTCCTAAGCAAACAATACTCTGAAGGATCAAGGTCAGGATAATATTCCGGGTCACTGCATTTCATACAAACCAAAGCATCCAACAGATATTTGGTAACTTTTGCAGTGTGGGGACAGACAATAACGTAGAAGAAGACGGTTTTCCTTCTGTTGCACAAAGAATGAGCGTTTTCTGTCTAGAAGATTTTTAAAACGTTTAAATTGCTCGATTATTGTCTGATAATTCTCCAACAGTTCATAATGGATGAAATCCTGGTTGGCCCAACATAGACTCAAGACTATCTTTTTAGACAAAAGGCGTCCTATTGGTTCCTGAATTCTTCAGTCCTCTTGACTGATCTGCTACAGACGACTTTAAGCGTTGGAGAAAAGGCTCTATTT
The DNA here is from genome assembly GCA_017591395.1 of Schistocephalus solidus. Classification (NCBI taxonomy): domain Eukaryota; kingdom Metazoa; phylum Platyhelminthes; class Cestoda; order Diphyllobothriidea; family Diphyllobothriidae; genus Schistocephalus; species Schistocephalus solidus. The sequence continues at coordinate 74,221 of WEDG01007950.1, forward strand.
TTGATCCCAGTAAAAGCTTTAATGGAACATGGTTCTTCAGCTGTTAATCAAGCAAAGATTCACCACAATTGACGCGTATTTTGCGGTCCACTTCAGCCAAGTCGTTTGGAACCACTTCAAGAAAAAATATCTTTCAGATGTAAAAATTTTCCAATTATTAAATTTTCGATTAAATGTCAATTCATCAGTCATCGTGTCGTCCACTTTTATGCTGCTTATAAATTATACAACTTGGCCAAAATACGTTGCAAAATTTTATGAGCACTATGCGACCTCTTCCGCATAGCCTAGAGATATGTGTGATTTTCCTTAGATGGAATGCATGCAGCATGCATTTCGGAATTCCTGAAAGCAAGTCAAACGGCAAGAAGGGTTCAACATTATTCGGTAATTGCGAAACTTTTTTTGAAAACCGAAAGTTATAATTGTTTCAAGTATAACATTTCAAGAAGACGTAATTTTCTATCACGTGAGTACAGGAAAGAATACTTTTATTTGTGACTCCTATTAAATATACTCCAATTTATTATGGCACTGAAAATCAATGAGAAAAATACATGCTACTTAAGTAGTCATTTGGTACAAAGTGAACTTTTTGCAGTTCGTTGGAAAGAAGCTCCTTCAACAGCCGGTATTCAGGTGTGACTGAAATAGCTGGGTATTGTGCTGCCTGATAAGTAATATTACAAACACACTCGAGTAGTTTTTTCGAAAGGAAAACATTTCCTAGTTTCGGTTAACATACCATGAGATAGCGCATATACTGCACATGGTCAGGGTCTCGCAGAAATTGTGCTCCGAATTTATGACCAAGCATAGAGAGTCCTTGTGATTTTTCACCAGGGACAATAGACAGGAAAGCCTTTTTTAAAAAATCCTCAGAAAAGATGTTATACATTCCGCAGCACCTTGACGCGTGGCAAACTATATCATAACACACGCATACATACACATTCTTTCTGAATAAGAGGAATTGGCTGATTGTTTTCTTTTAACTTCACTCTTGCCCAGACAACATTCCGGCCCATCCTTTGGTTCGTTGTTATGTGCGGTTGATCGGCAATGCTCTTGAGATCTGGCCCCGTCCCGCTGACATACAGACAGCTCTTAAAGGCATTGTTAATGGGATAGAAAGTAGTTGCAAGGGTGTCCTGGCTTGGGGCGCTGATGGTCGTCAAAGAAAACTCGCTCCAAAACCGGATGAGAAGGCAACCCCACCAGTACCCGCTCCAGAGGCCACCCGCGAAGGCACAACTACTGTCTCCCAGACTTGTAAGTCCTCATTTCTCTGTCTTAATTTTGCCCTACAAACCACCTTTGGTCTACCCAACTCTGAAAGGATTTCGATGTTCGAGCCTAAATGCGTCTTTTTACTTACTGAGCAGACGATTAAACTCATCTTTTTGTTATGCAATGCTTATAGGAAACCAGTTTGTGCGTTTTAAATTGTACTGATAATTAATGAAAGCTTTCATTTTCCCCTGCAACTAACTCTGCTTATTGATTGCTATGCTGACTTAATTATATTTGCGGATATATTAGCCGACGACAAACAGCTGTTGAGTGTAACCTTGCCGCGGTCCAATAGCAGTGCAAACGGACCGGACGAAGGCGGCAGTTCTCTCTCTGCAGCCGCGCCTTCGGGAACCCCCACGGGAGGGCCCTCCCCCACCGCTGACGAGGAAGGGGCTGATGGCGGTAGTGGGGGAAGCAGCGGACCACAGACCGCCGGAGCTACCCTTGTACCAGTCTCCGGAACTTTGACACAAAACGACCTTCCGGTTGGTGTTGTATTTCCATTATCCACTGGGCCACCTCTTTTCCGTTTTTGTTCACACCAGACGACCATTTCCCCTTTGCCTCTTTCATGTTTGAAGTTGTTTGGAAGGCTGTCTCCTTTTTTGCCGTCTGTTAATTACTGCTGTCGCCTGTCTTTTTGTAGAAAAAGTCAAAGTCACGAGCACCTTCGCTGGGCAAAGAAGTTACAGAAAGTAAGTTTACCGGTTGATCGTGCTTTCCTACAAAGCATGGCGTGTGGAACTTGTAAAAGTCTACTAAAATTTATACTTTAGCACTTGCTGATTTCCGCGATCCCGTACTTTTCTAGCAAAAACAGTGAATGAGGTGACCGAGCCGAGGTTATAGTTTTTAGTCAGTGTCTCGTAGACACACTGTGACATGAATTGACGAATAATAAAACACCTAAAGCTGCCCTCTATATCTGTTAAAAAATACGCGGAGTAAAAATGTCCCGTCTTTAGAGCACCTTGTCGTTTGAAACCGTTTTAATGATTAAGTTTCTAGTCAAAATCACCCTGCCATTACCGCACAAAGTTATGGTAAATTTATGAGTACAGGGAAGTAAAATAGGTTTGGAAATAGGCGGTTGGTGGAAATGCCTCGTTGTTTTGTAAAGTATTATCGACAAAAATCAAGTAAGCTGGAATGGCTCGTTCTGGCTCGTGCACCACCATCATCAATGAACTGCGGACGAGGCTTGAACCGGGAGTTATTCGATGATCGAACCGGCGCTCTACCAATGAGTCACGAGCTCACCACCCTGTCGACTGGGATGGAGAGTATTTAGTCGCATGAAATCGGCGTTCAACGATCTGTATTAGTTACAGGACAAACCACAGGTGTTTCCGTTATGCAGTCCTCGCAGGTTGCCGTGGACCCAGGAGCAATCAACAGTTGGAAAGTCTAGCGGTCTCCTTTGAGAAATTTCATCGTTACGGCCGCCGGACACACCGGTCAACCTTTTCATAGCTCCATTTGTTCGGCTTGATCACATCTCATAACACACTGTTTTTGGTTTCAGTAAGTTTTATCTTAGTGACAAACTCAAAGAGAATTTTTTCCACACTTTGATCAACCACGAGAGATGAGGCTAACCCTATTGTGTATTGACACCGATTGACTGCAATTCTAACCAATCCACGAAATGCTTTCCCTTAAAATGGGCAAGGATATAGAATGTTGCAAGTGTTTGAGCATTTCTCAACTCGCAACCTATTAAGACAGGTTTTAGTACGTCAGTAGTTAAGCTCTTCTTTATCGATGTGGACTTTTTTCGTATACTTTGATAGAACAGTCCACGGTTCCCCTAAGGAAGCTTTACGACGTAAGAAGTGCACTGTACACGACCTCACGAGGTTGACTTTGTGGAATTTTCAAAGTCAAATTTCCCCCTAATATTACAATTCAGGATATAAGTTTTATTGTGGGCCTCTTGATCACTCTTTTTTAGTTATGGAGACCGTGACAACTTTGCCGGTCAATTGCTACAAGGATGTGCACGCTGACCGCGAGGTCTATCGCCTGCGTAGTTTTATTTCTACCAGTATGCAGCAAATGAAGAAGATTGTATTTGAATCAGATGGTAAGTTTTTCTTCAGCATTGAAAGTGCATTAAATTTAACCCAGATTGAAGTTACTCAACAAGAAAATGCAGGGCTTTGATCTCAGAGGTTATACAAACAGCGCTGGTGCATGAGAAGAATAAGTGTAATGGCAGTTAGGAAACAGTTGAGATATAGATTCTAACACGATTTCACCAGAAGTGGCTTTATTTTTTCCGTTGAGACGCGGGTGACTGAGACAAACAGGTTTTCGCCTGATTATAGCCATAGAGATGTCACAGGATGAAAATTCTTAATAAGCTCAGTGACAAATAAATTTAAATATATATATATATATATATATATATATATATGTGATGGTGTGCGGCTCACCGATCTGCTTAAGGAGCATGTATGCTCAGTTGTGCCCTAGAGCTCATTTTAGAGCCCTCAGAAGCGGTCGCATAGCGACGTGTAGCATATGTTGATAAGGTGGAGCTGACAAAGACAAGAGAGACTGGAATGGCCATTTCTGGCTTACTAGCCGTCATCAGCTAGTCATACCCAATCCGGTGTGGACCACATGGGATAAGAACCCGTGATCTTTAGTCTTTGATTTGAACGCTCTAACAATTAAGCATGATCTCGTCCTGTCGGTTGTGATCGGGAAGATCAATTAAAAGTGGTTCTCACTGATCAAGTTACGGAAAATGCTTGTCCTGTTGTCCTTTGGGGCTTAATCTGGAGCACACATGCAGTAGCATAGCGACTTATAAAATATACAGCTAATTAAATACTGACAAGGGCAAGGGAGACCGGAATGGCCATTTCAGTCTTATACGTCACCCTCGGCCAACCATGCCCAACCCAGGTCTGGATGATTCCTGATCCAAACTCGAGTTCTTTGGTCATGGTGATGCAACGTTCTCCCATTGAGTCACGAGCCGGTTGTCCTGTCGGTTGTTATCGGAAATATGCACTACTGCAGGAACGGCATTGTGCCTTGGGGCTCAATCTCACATCTTAGCAGGCAGTCACCTAACGACGAATACTTACGTTACCGCTGTCGCAATTTTCAAGCGAAGGATTTGGAGTAAGAGTCCGAAACATTACTTTTTATTGTCAGCTCAGAACTTTTAACGGACATTTGATTCCAAGGTCATCAACTTCTCTGGAATGGCTGCCTAGTTCCTACTATGCAAACAATTTGTACTACTCCTACTACTACTAATACTACTACTACTACTACTACTAATACTACTACTACTACTACTACTACTACTACTAATACCACTACTAATAATACTAATACTACTAATACTAGAAGTAGTAGTAGTAGTATAATTGTATAGAACAGTGGTTTTATCGTACTCCAAATATAGGTGCTAGATAAAATCCTTGAAACTTGTTTTGATGAGGTTTTCGTTGCTGCAGAACATAACTGAGAGGATCGGCTCCTCAGTGGGTATCCCAACATTCTCTAGCCGGTTTCTGGTATATGATCTCCAGATAAAAACAGAAGGCAGCAATTAAGAAGCGTCGCCACCAGATGCGAGGGATACTGGGATTGGTGGTTCTGGATGTTGAACCTCCTCCAACAGTAATAACTCAACGCCAGTTTCTGGCCCACTCGAGGTTTAAACTCTGGTATGATGGGTCATGGAAGATCTAGGAAACTGAACGCTTCTCGTGGAGTTCCCATTATTTTTCGTTGAATTTTTAATACTGCCTGCATCCCCTGGTTATGACTCTGTTTTTTTCTGTGGGCTAGAATTCTCCACACTTCACCACATTGCATTTAGGGTCCATCTATGAAGCCGAATCACTAATCACCTATCTGGAACGCTTTGCCAAAGTCTACACCGAGGATCCTGCTGCGAAACTGAATGAATTCCTCAAGTCCAATCCTACGATGTATGACTTCCAGGCGAAATTTGAGGAATTGGACCACTTTGAGGAGGCGATTACAAATGAACGGAACAGTGTCGTTGTTGGCGCTCTTTACATTGTTTTGGACGATTTCAAGAGCAAAATAAAGGGCATCCTTGGTGATCTGAAAAAAGTAAGTGGGAAAATTTTTATATCCCAGTAAACAATAAAACAGTGTTCCGGTTGTTCGTTGCCGGAGACAACGATGAGCGCAGTGGTGACTTTCATATGAAGTTATTTATGGCAGGATAGACTTTCAAGGCATCTTCCTCACCCTCCATTCCTGCATCTATCATACTTCAATTGCAGGATATAAGGACTACAAGAGATGGGTGTAGAAACAGTTATACATAAGATTTGTTACTTGAGCTTTGTAGTCAGCAGTCAGCGAAACTCTTTAGCCTTAAACTACTGAGCATAAAAACGACGGATTTTTGTTTGGAAACACCCTACACGCTTTAATTTTTCTTGCAAGGCTTATGTCGACGCCTACGTTGGACTGTTTCTCACACCGCTCGACACCCTTGAAGCTCAGATTGATGAGTGGGATAGAAACTTGTCGAAACATGTGGGCAACTTGGATGATATTGCCTTCATCATGGACACCCTCCGTGACATCCGGGATAAGGATATTGACTTAGACCGAGCACTCATTCGTTGCGAGGTAAGGTTCGATGAAGTCGATTAACTGAAATGCATTTTCCGTACATGCTAGCTCACTAGCGCTGCGCTACTAACATAGTGAGGAGTAGGCAACGCTTTCAAGCTAAAAGAAAAACAATGACGCAAAATTGTCTTTTCCTCGTCTGCCCTCCTCGCCAGGACGCCAACGGGCTTGTGATTAAGTACAATGTGCCCTATCCGAAGGAGACAAGCGATCGGGTGGAGGCCGTTCGATACGCCTATCTGCGATTAAAAGAAAAGGAGCTGCAGCAACTTGATCACATTCTTAGCGTCCAGGGTGGCTATAAAGACGGATTGTTGGACAGCATCGATAAACTTCGGGTATCAGTTGCCGAATTCGAGGCCGAATACGATGAGGTAAGCTAATTGACTCTCTTCCTCCCTCTATCTTTAGCTCAACTTTCTTGACCCATTCCAGATGTGACTTAAACTGCATAAATTCTAGACCATGGTTTTGGCTGTCAATTATTAGAAACATGACACTGTCGAGTATGCTGCTGCTGCTGCTGCTGATGATGATGATGATGATGATGATGATGATGATGATGATGATGATGATGATGATGATGATGATGATGATGATGATGATGATGATGAGGATGATGAGGATGATGATGATGAGGATGAGGAGGAGGAGGAGGAGGAGGAGGAGGAGGGAGTGGAGGATGGAGACGATTGTTGTCGTTTTTGGTGTAAGGCAGGAAAAAATGTTGCAGGTTGTTGGGTCAAGGTGGCCGTTGAACGGAGGACGGGTCTAGAAGTTGCTTTTTTGTGGAAGCTCAAAGAAGGAGTAGGGAGTCGCGGACGTGGACCCAATTTTAAAACCTGCTCCGAACGCCCTGTCACGTTGGCGTCACATGCGGCGTGTGGTTTGTTCTGCTCTACGAGTTGATTGGCTGATCGAGACTGTGGTGAAGAGGATTATGAGCGGGTTTCGCTTCTTGGTGACTTTTCAGCAGCCGATAGTGTAATTTCCTGGAAAAGAATTCGTTGTAGGCGTTACAAACCGTAGCGTACTAGAGGATTAACAAATTTCAAAAACCCACTGACGCAGTACCAAGACACTCAGCGTTTTTGTGGATTGGAAGTCACCTTGGGTATGTTTTGGTCCAGGATGCGGTTGAAGTGTGGATGGAATTCCACAAGCGCGTGCTCAGTCGTTCCTACATTAATTCCTCCTGTCCTAACAGTATCTTCGTTCAGTCGATCTGTTCTCTGTAGCGAAAATTCCAATATGGGTCACTTCCTTGTCCAGGAAGGAGTAATTGATGACTTGCATTTAGACTTCTATGTAGGAATTACGTTGAACTATTATATACCAAGCGGACTTAATTTTAGTTTTGCAAGAAATCGTTCGGTTCGTCGCCACAGATCTTCGCCTAGTCTGGGCAAGCGAACTCGTAATCCAACTTACAGCCCCATGGTAGCTCGTCAGATGGCAGTTGCATGAGATGGCCTGCTGGAGGCATAGTTTCTTGTGGATCCAGTGGCTTTCAGAGCTAGAGAGCTCGTCTGCGCTTGCCAAATTAAAGACCTTGCCCCAACAAAACACCCCAGGATTTCACACAAATGGACTGGACGATTCGGATCTCGCATGTGTGAGACTGCCATACAGGCGGCACACACATACATAGATGGTGGCTGGTGCGTGAATTACTGCACAGTGATAGACTTGCGCAGCATCAACCGAACGCTCACTCTCCCTTCATCTACCTGGGTCCGATATCAGGGCAGACCCAAGAATACCTGAAGTTGGATCGAGCGCAGGTGGTTGTCGCGGCAGGAGGCCTGCACCTAGGCGTGCCACCACACGCCATGCGTTATATTTGTTATTGGGTGCGCATCCCCAATAACACCTACTGTTCCCTGGTCTAGTCCCCGTGTCGGTTCAGTACATCTACCGCGTGGTCCGTTCGAGGGATAATGCGGACGCTGTACGCAGTCTGACCCGAGCAGAGTGGTCGGGATGGCGATCGTCAACAGCATCATTAACAGTAGCACAGATAGGATAAAGTTCGACAATCCTGCAAATATTTTAGCCCTCCCCCCGCCATGTGTCTTTTCATTGTGTGTTGGATCTTTTCCCTCTTCCTCGTGCAAAACGTTTGATACCAAAGTACGTAGTGTCTACGAGGTGACTTTTTGCTGACTGTCCGAAACATGGCTAATGCAGTCATTCCTGTTGTCGGGATCTCACTCGATTTCGGTGTATCCCCAGTCACCCAATTTTACCCCAGCCAACTGACGGTCAAGTGGACAGTCTCGTGCGATACCCGTCAACATACATGTGCCAAGGACCAAAGTGGAGACAAATGACGTTGACGCAGATAGCTACTTCCAGGAAGTACTCTCGAAGAAGGATTCATGATCGTTGGAACAAGATCTTTATTAGCCTGACGTTTCGGATTCTCACTCGAATCCAGCATCAGAGACAGATTCAGATAAGGGTATTGTATTGCCCAGGTTTTGCACCATTCATAGGATGTAGTTGCTAGGCTACTACGATCCATATCAACATTGACAGTTCCCGAGTGCATTGCAGATAGTTGCAGGTGGTGTGCTAACTGTCTGACCGGCCAGCTGTTGCAGTATGCAGTTGCCAGGCCGTTGCTATGCGCCAGCGTGCTTTTCAAGATTATCGGTTCCCACGCTAATCGCATGTGTTTGCATGCGGTGCGGTGATGAACCGCAATTGAATTGTGTGGCTAACTACTTTGCCCAGGCAAAGCCTCAGCTCTGAATATGGAGCAGGCAGGTCATTTTGCCTGTTGATTGATTGAAGGCCGGAAAACCATGACTCGAGCAGTGTGCGGCTCACACGTTTGTCGCATCTAGCGAGAATTTTGGCTTCATCAAACTTGAATGTGTGGCCGGGTCCCGTAGAATGAGCCACGACTTGGGATCAGGCGCCGTTCCTCCTCACTGCTGCTGCGTGCTCGGCCATTCGCGTTCGGAGTAGTCTTCCAGGTTCTCCGACATAGCTGCTTTGTCCAAAACTGCACCAGGCCCGATAAACGATCCCAGATGTTTCTTGCTGCGACAGTGGGTCTTTTGGCCGCATGATCTGGCGCCCCTTATGGTTGCCTCCGTTCTGTGTGCGATGCACTTGGGAACTGCCAATGTTGATAGACATGTAGTGGCCTAGCAACTTCATCCTATGAATGCTGCAAAACCTGGCGACCCAATACCCTTATCGGACTCTGTCGCTGATGATGGATTTGGGTGAGAATTCGAAAAGTCAGGCTAATAATGCTCTTGTTCCAGTGATCGTGTTTCCTTCTTCTATTCTCTGTGTCCAAACATCCACTTCTGATCTGTTGGATGCGTTGTTCTGTAGGTTATTAGTACACCCTAGTTCTTTCCATGCTGGGATTAGAAATCTCGACTTCCCAACCAAGACCTTAGTCCACTCTATCTATCTCGGCATCTTGTGTGGTGAGACAAATGGATTTGGTTGGCAGAATTGGAGAACTGGGGATATGGACAGGTAATTCGCTCCTAACAACATCGAAAACTAGGTGGAAAAATCCACGACAAATTAGAGCATTTCCAATTGACTATTTTTACCTAAGAAAATCCCATCGTTCAAGTCTTTTGAATGCGATCACCATACACCAGCATTTGTGCGAACGGTGGTCTTTTACTCTACCCAAATGTTTTCACAGAAAGGTCCTATGGTGCCAGGCTTGCAGCCTCAAGTTGCATTGGACAGACAGATCCAGTTCAAGAACCGGCATGACAATCTCTCCCGAAAACTGCTAACAGCCTCCAAGGGTGAGGAGCTCTTCGGTCTACCCGTCTCGGATTATTCTCGTGTTGTACAGATTGGCAAAGAACTGGATCTCCTCCAACGACTCTACGGTCTTTACAACGAAGTTAATAGGACGGTCGCTGGCTACTACGATATCATTTGGCGAGACGTCAATATGGAGACAATCGGAGAGGATCTGCAGGACTTCCAGAACAAGTAAGCGGTCTTGAGTCTACGTATCTGCTTAAGGAGGAGGGGAATAAGCATTTTATTTTGCATTCTCCTGAGAGATGTTGCCCCTGTTAATAGTAATCTAGCAGTAGTATTCACATAAAAAAATATAATGACAGTCACAAGAAAGAATAAGCAGCTCAACGAATAGTATTCCGCTCATTATGTGTAAACAATTGAACGTCGGTCTGTGCAACGGAGGTTGTTGTTGTTGTTGTTGTTGTTGTTAAGGCTGCGGGTTTGACAAATCAATTCAGTACTCCATCTCGAGGACAATTAGGGCTATCGCTCAATCAGTTTCCTGTTAATGGCTTTACGCATCGTTTGGTGCTTTGTCGAGTGTTTTTTCCTAGAATGCAACACAATTCAAATATTTCGTATTTACGCAGGTTACTCGTGCATTCGAGATAACGGCGTCAGAGATCAACGCTCTATTTTTATTCATTTCGAATCAAGGGGTTTATTTATCCCATTGGTTTGCTGGCATGATAAACAAAGGCCTTCTCCTCGTTGCCTAGGTGCAAACGTCTACCGAAGGCCCTCAAGACTTGGCCGGCGTACACAGATCTCGAAAAAACTATCAATGACTTTAACGAGAAGGTTCCACTCCTTGAGATGATGACCAACAAGGCCATGAAGCCGCGACACTGGCAACGCCTGGCGGATTTGGTCCACTACAATTTCGACGTGGAGTCGGAGAGCTTCACACTGAAGACCATGCTGGATGCGCCTCTGTTGGATGCGAAGGATGACGTAGAAGATATCTGCATTTCAGCCGTCCGTGAGAAGGACATCGAGGCAAAGTTGGCGGTTGTCATGAGCGATTGGACCAACCAGGAGCTTAAGCTAGCGCCTTTCAAAACGCGCGGGGAACTGCTCCTAAAGGGTGACAGAGTTGCTGAACTAGTGCCGATGCTGGAGGACTCTTTGATGGTGCTCGGCTCACTGATGAGTAATCGGTAAGTCCATATATATCACTCGCCGAGCAAGGCTAGCGATAAAAGCAGATTTTTTTCAGCATACTGAAACCGGCGGCTATATAGTATCCGGCAATAAACAATGTAATGCCAACTGTCAGTTAGTTTACACTGTCTTGTCGCCCGGGCGTTTTGTATGGCTTATTCATGCTAGCTGATAAAATGTTTCAAAGTTTTTTTGTGTATACGGATGAATGATTGTCGCACCACCTGGTACAAACGCACTACAGTTCATGACCTATCAGCTAAAAAAGCTTAAAAATTCGTACAAAGACCCTCATAACGCATGTACCGCCCTCCCCACTCAATAAAGTTATTCTGCGTTAAAGAAATGCGCATTACTCAAACGAAGGTTTAGTTTGCTTTCTATATTATTAAGAATTAGCTGAGAAATAATTAACTTTATCGAAAAGCCATCAAATCGAAAAAAATTCTTTATGACGGGTCAACTATATAAGGCCAAATATAACTTAAAAGAGGAAATAAATATAATACAACGAAATGACAATGCAGAAAAATAACAAATACACCGACTTAGTACTTGGTTGCACTGTCAATTTTTATCAGGTTGCCCTATTGCGAGTGCTTATTTCGAGGGACCTTTTCTGAGATGGCAGCAGGATTTTAACTTGTACCATATTTCAAACAAAACAAACATTATGATATAATATGACCAAAATGGTATGATTTACTTTTTTTATGGTACATGGCAAATAATAATTAAAATTTTACCAAGTAAATAATAATTTCAAATAATGCCAGAAGATTCATGAAGTAAACCGTTCGAAAATTTATAAAAAAACGCCATGACTGTTTATTCCGAGATTCATGCAAAAATTCCTCGGATTAAGCAACCAAAAGAGGTTAGTTTTATTAGTGCTACTCTCAGTCTGAGCACTGACGATCCCACCCGACAGGGTGCATGTCCGTTAGGAGGTTTAGACCCGCCTGCCTCGCGTCTCAAATCTCCTGTTCCCACCTGGTGTTTTGGCCAGGAGCGGCAAAAGCCAAAGATAATCGTTTAGGTTCCCTCCCCTCTAGGCAATTGATCGTGAAGCTTCCACATAAAGGCTTTGATAAGATCAGACCCTGAAATCAAACCGCCCGGTCTCCCTCCCCAGTTATCAATGAGCCCTCACGCGAGAGGCATTGGCTGGTTGCCATTGGTTGCATGGACGTCCAATCAACAAGTAGCGCCTCATGCTAATAGAATTAGGCATTCTGTTGGAATGGGGAACGTAGTGCAGTTCATTTCGTATCCGACTCGGGAACTTTCGGAGAGTTTGGCATGCTCGAGTAGATTGTGGGTCGGGGTAGAGTGTTGTCTGTAACCCTTGTCCAACTAGCCTTGAAAGTTTTAACTCTTCCAAAATGCCTTATGTCACCAAAACTGGTGTTCAAATCCTGCATCCGTTCAACCGCATACCATTAACATGTACTTTTACTGGTAACAATGACGCCATTTGCGCGTCAGCATAAACAAACCTACGCCTCATTTTGTCCTCCTTCGCTTCTCCCCACACAACAAAGATATAATGTGCCCTTCAAGAAACCGATCTCAGAATGGGTGCAAAAGCTTAGCACTACCAGCGAGGTGCTGGAGACGTGGATGCGAGTGCAGAACCTCTGGGTCTACCTGGAAGCCGTCTTCGTCGGCGGTGACATAGCCAAACAACTGCCAGCCGAGGCAAAACGCTTCCAGACTGTCGATAAGACCTGGGTGAAGGTGATGGAACGGGCTAGAGACAACCCAAATGTTGTCTCCTGTTGCGCCGGCGACGGCGCTCTCGCCGAGTTGCTGCCCCGACTGCTAGGACAGTTGGAACTCTGTCAAAGTCGCTGTCTGGTTATCTGGAGAAGAAGCGTCTCAAGTTCCCGCGTTTCTTCTTCGTCTCCGATCCCGTGCTGTTGGAGATACTGGGCCAGGCTTCTGACCCCACAGCTATTCAACCACATTTGTTGGCCATTTTCGACAACACCAAACGCGTCCAGTTTGCGGAAAAATCAGCCGACATTCTAGCCGCCTACTCACAAGAGAATGAGGAGTTAAAGGTGAGCTGATTCTTTCTCCTTGGGGCGTGTGAGTGTCTTGGTAGCCCAATAGGAAAAGTATGTTTCCTGAAGAAGTAGACGCGATCGGTGCGACAGCAGCTTTATTAGCCTGACGTTTCGCATTCTCTCTTGAAACCATCATCAGAGCAGTGGACAGTCATCAGCCACAGTCTGTTTCTTATGTAGCACTCCTTGTTACATGTTTTTCGTGGATTCTGTCCACTACTGTCACTATCCTCCGCGTTGCCACCACGATCTGTAGCAATGGGCATAGCAAGGTAACAGACAAGAAAGAACGGGAAATCAAAGCATCGCACCTCCAATGCCGCATTTTAGAAGTATAAGAATATAAAGTTTAGTCTCCAGTCAAAGAGATGCAAAGACGATGAACGCGTGATCACTGGGACAATAGGTGCGTTAGCTTGAGCTTTCAGCCTCATATTGGAGACAATGCAACAACAAATGAGCAGATTTTATAGGCAGCCAAAGATGAGGAGAGGGAGGGGGTGTTCACGATAAGTAAGGCTAGATCAACGCCGACTCACGGCGTGGGGATAGTGTGCGTCCTTGGCTGGGAATCGGGCCGCGCCTCTTCGCCACGTGAGTTTAGCGCGTGATAGCAGGGTGGGCATATCAGCATGTCTGCTGATGGAATTGGTGTCGGACACCCAGGCCTCCAGCCATCTCTGTCCCGTCTATTTTCCGGCTCGCGAAGTTGAATTTGTGGCCTTCCTTCACGGTGTGAGTAGCGAATTGAGACAGTGGGTCATTCCTCCATTCAAAGAGATTCAAAGATGATGAACGCTTGATCACTGGGACATTTGGTTATCAACCAAGGAAAAGATACTTTTAAGAGCACGTTCACCGTATTCATTTCCTTGGACCACAGTGGTTCAGCCGAGGCTTGGCTATTTACCCCGAGAATAATGCATTTGAGGGAATACCTATGTTTTATAGCGATTTTCGTGCGCATTGCCATGCGGCATTGAGATCCTGGTAGAAAGGAGATTTTTTGAATGCAGTCCTTTGTGGTCTAAGTGAACTTTACAAATGAATTTTTTACATTGAAGCTGGCTTCCCGTTCCGTATCGTTCAAGTAGGCATGTGGCATCAGGCTTCAACTTCTCCTAATGCGTACAGGGAGGGAATAAAGCCGGTACAGGCCAAAGTAGGCCTTTAGGGAAAAAAGTAAGAAGCGAGTTTTTTCAAACGCAAATTTTCAGAAACTTTTTCAGCGGGTGGGAGCGGATTTTGTTCGGGATTCTGCTACACAAACAAGCTGATGGCATTTGAAAGTATGCCCACCGTACTTGTGACAACGAGCGCCATGAAACTGCAGACAAAGAAAACTTTACAACTTTCATACTGCGAAACAATGAAGATTTTCTTTCATTTATAAAGTTCAGGTGTTAATAATATCGATTTTACGTCATACGGGCAAGGATCAATACAGAAACCATACAGGGTTGGTAAGAAATTCTCAATTTAGGAAATTTGCGCGTTACTATGCGATGACGCTATTGGGGATTGGTTCTGATGGTAACGTCCTCGCTCGTATGATGAGCAACAGTAAAGAAGCAGTAGGCTATCCAGCTCAGGACGCTTGGCGTCCAAGTTCGAAACGCAACTGTCCCGTAATGCTCTTTGCCACTAATCTATTTAATGCAGTTTAAGCAAATTTCTTGTATTTTTACGAAAAGCTGTTCTGAAATTGACTGCCGTCAGCTACTTTATGCAATTTACGAAACCTTAGGTAACAGGAAGCAGGTATTGGATTAAAACCTTCAGTTTTCCCGGCGCTTTGAGACTAGATTGTGATCAGTTGATGATGGCATCCACGCCATCTCGACCATGAATGGTCTGTTGTTAGGTGACCATATACCCGAACTCTAGACTGGAGTTTCAAGTCAGATGAATAACCCGATTCATTTCAATAAACAGACCAGGTCGATAAAGGCCACTGCTTATTTGAGCCTGACAACTACTCAATGAGCCCGCGAAGGAGGAAATCACACAGTCGTATTGTGCCTTATCCTCGTCTTTCTTTGTGTTTTGCCAAGATGTTCAAACCGGTGCGGTGTGAAGGTCAAGTCGAGACCTGGCTCACACTCCTCTACGACATCGCCCGTGTTTCGCTGCATCTGGAGATCCAGAAGGCAAGTTTCCTTATTTTGGACCCATCCTGCGACTTCATCGAATTCTTCGAGTCCCAACTGGCCCAAATTGGCATCTTGGGTTTGCAAATAATCTGGACAAACGACGCCACAGAGGCGTTGAAGGAGGCAAAATCCGAGCCCAAGGCCATGAGTAAGGCTAATAAGCACTTTTTGGATATGCTGAACTTATTGATTGGTGAAACGACTAAGGACCTGACACCGGTTATGCGTACCAAGTTTGAGACACTGATTACAGTCCAGGTGCACCAGCGGGACATCTTTGATGATTTGGTGAGTCTCTACGTCTTGAGCTCCGTTCCTCCGTCCGTTTTCCCAGCTTATCTTCCTGTCCTTCGCTTCTAGTGCAAGCAAGGCATAAAGTCGCCACTGGACTTTGAGTGGACCAAGCAGACACGTGTGTACTTCATCGAGGAGGTCGACAAATGCGTCATCTCCATCACGGACGTGGACTTCGCCTACCAAAACGAATTCCTCGGCTGCACGGAACGACTGGTGATCACGCCGCTGACAGATCGTTGCTACATTACGCTAAGCCAGGCGCTGAACATGAACCTGGGCGGTGCACCCGCCGGCCCTGCAGGAACTGGCAAAACCGAGACCACAAAGGTATCACGAGGAAGGCGTGTCCTCGCCTTCTAACTTACCTTTTCTTCTATCGCTCGCTTTGTTTAGTGGGAAGACGACCCCAGTTATCATGGCCCGCCTACCCGATCACCGTCGCTCAATCCTTGAGGGTTTGGGGGTAGAACGGGACATGGAACAGGCCACAACAAAAGCATACGCCCACCAGTTGATGTGGCTTCCGGCGCGGCAGGCCTACAGCCTGTCATTGGAGCACCATAAGTTGAGAGCGTTAAATAAACCGAAAAGGGTCGATCCAGTGTTTCTGGCCTTAGCAACAAACTTCTTGCTTTCTCCTAGGCCTTTTGGGAGGGTGCAGTGGTTTACTTGGAAGTCCTCATTAAATTTTGCTGGCAGATCCATCAGTGCCTGCAAAGTCAGTAGTTGTTACAGTTTTGTAGACAAGGTGTTGCCACGAAATAAAATGCTCCAGTTTTGTCACACACACGCAAGTTGGAACTTGTCTTTAGTCGTCAATACGCAGAACCTAGAAATCAGAGGAGACCACACAGTCTTCGTTTTTATATGGGCCTACCAGCGAACATCGTCTAAAACCGACGGTTCCTGGCCTTCATCACTTGCAAGGCGAGTTAATGCAAGTGTTGACCCACGTTAATTTCTTTGGCTTTATGGTTGAATTATCTCCCTTTAAAAACAAACCTTTTTTTGCTATATCACTATTTTTAGGACATGGGCAGAGCGCTGGGGAAGTACGTTGTTGTCTTCAATTGCTCAGATCAGATGGACTTCCGAGGCCTGGGTCGAATCTACAAGGGGCTGGCACAGTCCGGCTCTTGGGGCTGCTTCGACGAGTTCAACCGCATCGAACTACCTGTGCTCTCGGTCGCAGCCCAGCAGATCGCCGTAATTTTAGCCGCCAAAAGGGACGGTCTAGCCTATTTTGTCTTCACCGATGGGGACACTGTGTCTATGAACCCTGAGTTCGGCCTGTTCCTGACCATGGTGAGTTCTTTTTAAAAACCTGAGCAGTTGTAGTTAGCTAAATTCCACAAGAACCTGCTCAGTCGCTCTTTACTCGGAAATGAGTAGGTATTGCAGTTGCCCGATCCACTTCTCCAGTCTGCTAAAATGCAGATATGAATGGCAAGATCACAGAGCGGGGGTCTTCTTAGCGCACAGTATTACGTCTATGCCTTCTGTCTTTACGTACAACTTGGGTTTTGGCCTGGTGATTGTAGTGCTCTGAGTGCACCCACCGTTTAGACTAAAAAAACAAATTCAACAGTTAAAAAGCATGGAAATATTCTTCATACCAAGCAACTTTTGAGTAACCATTTCTTTTACTTCCATAGAATCCTGGCTACGCCGGTCGTCAGGAGCTGCCGGAGAACCTGAAGATCAATTTCCGAAGCGTGGCTATGATGGTCCCCGACCGACAGATTATCATGCGAGTGAAGTTGGCTGCTTGCGGTTTCATTGATAATCAGATCCTGGCGCGCAAGTTCTTCGTGCTTTATAAGCTTTGCGAGGAACAGCTGACGAAACAGGTAAGTGTAGATAACACAAACCCTGTATTGTGGTAGTAGTGGGTCCTAGTTTAGACCAGCATTGCAGAGTTGCCGAGCAGTGGAATCGCCAAACGTGAGTCTCCCTTCCCTTCCCTCCAGGTGGAGCCCTTTTTGCTCACCTTTTTACGGATTCGATGCATTCAAATGAGCTTGGCGCCCAAGTGTATATTAACCGAGGGGATATCAGACAGTTCGCTCCCCTCCGAGATACCTGCGTTAACCGCTGTCCCCGCAAGTCTCCACCAATTAGAGTATGCTTCTGCTCAAAGCTCCCTTATTAGACACAGATGCGCGATACTCGCATCCTTTCTGGTCAGTCGATTGGCGGAGGAGTTTTAACACAGGTATAAGTGTCCCCCGTGTTAAATTCTAGGGGGTAATCATCCCCGTGTTCTAACTTCAACCCAAACCCTACCCCTAACCTGGGCCCTAACACTAACCCTAACCCTCTTCTCCTGGGAATTTAGAGCAAAACCAACTGTAGCATAGGAGGTACTTATAGCCCCGCGGATGATATAAAAATGCCCTGTTCTATTTAAACGAAATACTGGAGTAATTTAGTGCTCAATAGCATCAGTCTGCTCCTTGCCTGCTAGCACCCAATTTGATATCTTGCATGCTAGCAAAACGGGCTGGCAGGCGTTCAGTGTCGCATGTGCCTGGCGGTGCAAGGTACTCCAGCCAAGGTAAGCAGCGCCCGAGTCTGTACACGATAAGTGGCTGAATAATGGTCAAATTACCTTTTTCATAGCATGAAAAAGTTATGCGCGCTGTTAATTGAAACCCAAACGATCGCGGTGTGATCAAGTGCGGGTGCACAGAAATCCCATCTCTGCGACACCCTGGTCTGGCATATTTAAGGCTTTGGGTGTTAATGGGTAGCATTGGCTGGGGGTGGCTTTTCCTAATTACATCATGGCACGGTATTTATGCACCTCAATTTGCACTCTCTTTCCCCCCTTCCCTCTGCTCTGCTCAAAGGTTCATTACGACTTTGGTCTGAGGAACATCTTGTCTGTGCTGAGAACCCTAGGTGCAGCCAGACGACAGAACCCCAATGACAGTGAGATGCGAACTGTCATGCGTGGTCTGCGTGACATGAATTTGAGTAAGCTGATTGATCAGGACGAACCGCTCTTCATGTCTCTAATTGAGGATCTGTTTCCGGGTATTGTGCTGGACAAGTGCACCTACCCTGATCTCCAGAAGGCGGTTTCCAACCAGGCGGAGATACTGAACCTCGTCAACGATCCGGCCTGGAACTTGAAGGTCGTCCAGGTAGGACGTTGTCTGGTATCAGTCTTGTTTCCATTCTGATGCTAAGCAGCCGAAGCCGAAAGTGGAAGTGAAAATTAGAGAATGTGGATTTGACCCATCTGGTTAAAGGAGCGGAGACTGAAGTTGAAGGTCTGCTGCTTGTTTTGTTGAACTGGACTTTCAGTTTACACTAATTGATTTAGACAGCAAAAACACGACCATTTGGTTCTCTCTCTCTCTGATCTCTGTGTCTCTAGTATTGTCATATCACTAAAGTGGACTGACCTGTTGTGTTAGGCCTGAAATCGAGCACTAATTATTCTATCAGACGGGTCTAACGGGTGGCGCACGTGAGACAGGAGTGAGAAAGGCCTGATCGGCTATTGTGGGCGGTCTTACCTGCCTTGGAGCCAATCCAGACTTGCGATCAGTAACCAGGAAGCCTTGCTGATAAAGATAATGGACAGCGGACTGGCCACGTCTGACATCCTCACCGTCACCAATCAGCGATACCGCACCGCCAGACGCTGGCGCACCCCGGGTTTGAATCTCGGTCCAGTGTGCCTTGTTGGGCGTCCTAGCTCGACCCCTCCTGAAATTCCTTTATTGTCGCATATGCAGCAGGCCTAGTTTATCAGATAGTTTAGAATCTAAAACCTATCCTATGCTCTTAGCTGTCAGGCGTAATAAATGTAATATGAGGTCTCATGCTTTCGATAAACAAATTATTGCCAGAGCATCTGAGTAGCATACGATAGAGTTGCGAAAATTCCCATTGAAAAATTCAAAATACAATTTTGCGAGCATATGTTAGCTTTCGATAAATTCTTGTCAGGCCTTTACAGTACCTAATTTCCATACATTTATCTCCCATAAATAACGAAAACACTTGCTACTTTGGTGTTTATTTTGTACATGCTTTTCTGCTCCAAACAGTTGTTTGAGACCCAACGTGTACGTCATGGAATGATGACCTTGGGCCCGTCCGGTGCCGGAAAGACCTGCTGCATTACAGCCCTGATGCGCGCCATGGGTGAGTTCTGGGAGCCGCATCGAGAGATGCGCATGAACCCGAAGGCCATTACTGCTCCGGAGATGTTTGGCAGGCTGGATGTGGCCACCAACGACTGGACGGACGGCATATTTTCCACCCTCTGGCGTCGCAGTTTGAAGGCGAAGAAGAACGAGCATGTGTGGCTCATCCTCGACGGTCCCGTTGACGCTATTTGGATTGAGAATCTAAATTCTGTCCTCGACGACAACAAGACACTGACCTTGGCCAACGGTGACCGCATTCCAATGGCGCCCAACTGTAAGATCGTCTTCGAAGTGCACAACATCGACAATGCTTCGCCAGCTACCGTCTCTCGCAACGGCATGGTCTTCATGTCTAGTTCTGTCCTTGACTGGTCACCTATTTCTAAGGTATGTTTCTGGAGAGATGCACGCGTTGAATATATATTTTCTTTGATTTTTTTTGTAATTTGTAAAAGAACGGCGATCATGAGGAAAATGCAATTGGTTGCATGAGTTCGGGGGACAGATAGGGTATCCTTCTTTTTGAGGAGAATCTTCCTTTTAACCAGTATAGGACTATTTTGTAGTTAATTCCTCTGTTCAACATGCATTAGGCTCAAATAACTCGTGTGTCTCTGCGTATCTCCCAAGAATATATATAGGCAAAATAACATGACCGACAAAGACAAGGGAGACTGGAATGGCCATTTCTGGCTTATTAGCCGTCATCAGCCAGCCATACCCAACCCCAGGCGCTGCGGCGCCCGAGCCTCGAACTGGCGACCTTGTTGGGCAGAAGTCCAACTCTCTACCCACTGCGCCACGAGCTCGTTGTCTTGCCGGTTTCGATCGGGAATATTAACAATGGTAGTGGGGCGCTCACCGATCGGTTACAGGACTCACTCGTCCCGTTGTGCCTTGGGGCTAACTCTCAAGCCCCGCCAGCAGCCGTAAGGCAGGTAAGTATATAGGCAGAATAACATGACCGACAAAGACAAGAAAGATCGGTGAGCGCCCCACTACCATTGTTATATATATATATATATATATATATATATATATATATATATATATATATATATATATATATATATATATATATGTCATTGCGAAAGCCAAAATAGACAATATGCTGTGGCCGCTCATAACAGTGCCAGTTCCCACGGGGAAACATTAATCCTGGGGTGTCGGCAGAGCAGACTGGGTTGCTTTCGGTTAGTCAGTGGATTTTGGGATCCAAGGCAAGGCCTTATGCGATACCAATGGCTGGCTTTTCGAGGTGGCAATTTGGTTCTCCCATGCAGTGGTGTTTGGTGTATTACTTTACTTGCCTCCAACGGCTACCGGGTCATAGAAGTACCACCAGGTTTGTTCTCGTACCCATGTAAACAGTAAAGAAGTAAGAGCCAGCAAACACACTTTTTCGACCATTCATCAGCAAGCATGTACAGTAATAATAATATACTATAATAATATATGTCACAGCGATGTGGGGGAGAGAGTTGAGGGATGTACAAACAAGCTACATCAAGAGGAGACATTATATTTTAGTTCTATAGACGTTTGAGACAGAAAGCAGTGGTAATCTAGATTTCAGCCCGATTTACTGTATGGGGCCCTCATTGCATATTGATATCTTACCTTGTCATACTGCCTTCATGTTCGCTAGCCGCATGCA
Organism: Schistocephalus solidus; assembly: GCA_017591395.1. Classification (NCBI taxonomy): domain Eukaryota; kingdom Metazoa; phylum Platyhelminthes; class Cestoda; order Diphyllobothriidea; family Diphyllobothriidae; genus Schistocephalus; species Schistocephalus solidus. The sequence continues at coordinate 95,465 of WEDG01007950.1, forward strand.
ACAATTTTGGATAAACATGGAGTAACAAAGGATTCTGCAAACCCCCTTGGCATACTTACTGAAACGGTTTGAGTAGTCACGCTTACGCAGGTTTGCATTGTCCTGGGCAGTTATAGACAGGAGCTTTGGGGTTAGGTTGAGAAGTTCAAATAAGGTAATTTTTCAATTAGGGGTATAGACTTAGGTTCAGGAGTATTGATCTAGGGGTTCGGGTTTTAGGTGTTGGGCTGGAGTTAGGAAATTCGGGATTTCGTTTCCGACTGGAACTAAAGACGTTGAGTTGGAGTTATTAGTTTGGATAAGTAATTAACGCTAGTTGATAGGGTAAGTTGTTAGGACTAGTAGTTAAAACTAGTGGTTGGGTTGAGTTTTTGTGATTAGTTGTTAGGATTATTAAGTAGCTGAAGTTAGTCAGAGCGTTTTAGACCTAAACCAAAGCCAACATTCCCTGTACCCATCCAACCCCCGCAATCCCTAGCCCAACAACCTCTAAACCTTTCTCTATACCCTTGGTTGCAAAAATTATTTAATTATAAACTCCCTAACCAAACCCCAAAGCCCCAGTCCATAACTGCCTAAGAGAATGGAAGCCTGCGTAATGGTGACTACTCAAATCAGTTCAGTAACCCAATAATATGGTAATCGCCAAGCGGGGCTGCAAAACCTTTCGTCACCGAAAATGAACACCAAACGTGGTGGACTACTTGGTAAACGTGGAATAGTTGTAACTGCCTTTGGTTTGCAACATCAAATTACTGAATCCACATTGCTGGACTCACGTGCATTGAAAAATGAAAGTTGGTTCGCAGTGGTTTCTTCAACAAGCTGCAGTGCTGGTAGGCAAACGAGTGTTCTCTGCACTTTAATGCTCGTAACCCAAAAGTTGCTCACAAGTTTCCCACACACACGCCTCCTCGGGGTTGGCAGTAAACTCTCGGGGTACTTCGTAATTAACTTCTTGAAGGATTGTCAACTAGTGGAAGGTTTGTTCCTCCATGGCGTCAATTCTACAAAGGCTCCTCCATTGAATGCGACTTTGCTTAAAAACAATGTTTTCATTCAGAGTTTCTAACGCCGTTGCAGCATGCATATCATGGGATTTCTGTTTATATTCGCTAATTTTGGATTGGACACGCGTACAGCCTCTAAATAAGTATGTTTTTTGCTTCAAGGCCCGGTAGTTCTCAATCTCATCACCCGTCTGGAAGGTAGTGGGTTTGGGGTGGTTACTGTGAAGACACATCGTTACCGCAAGTAGTGTTTGTCCGTAAAAGCTGCACAACTTTGTTCTTCTGGTTTTGCCTACAGTACACTTTTTTGTGACCTGAGAAATTCCTAACTCCTTCCAGCATCGAACACATTAACAGAATTACTAAAGAAGACTGATCTGATTCAGCCAGTCTCCCAAAAGCCTAGTTTAATAATGCATTCTGCCTGTTGGTTTCATTGTGCTTTTGAAAATGATAGTCAGTCCGAGTAATACCTTCTTTTTACGCTCTTAGGCCCGACTTGCCGCTAGACCAGCGAATGAGCGCAATAAATTCTACGAACTCTTCCATGATTCGTTCCCTCAGAGTTACACCTACGTATACCAGAACTTAGTGATCAAAATCCCCTACTTGGAGGCCTTCTTTGTTCATCAGCTCTGCACTCTGCTCGAGGGACTCCTCAGCCTCGAAAACCAGGTTTGTTGAAGGACGAATGGGTTTGATTAAATGTATTAATGATAGAATTTGTGCAAGCATGCTAAATTCGAAGAATAAATAGTTATCTAATTTAAGAATTCAACTTCGGCAAACTTACGCTTTCGATTCTTCATCATCATCAGGCCTTGATAGGGAGGGTAGAGTAGCAAAAGTTTAAACAGCCAATAAACAGCAAGTATGGGGAAGAGAGTTGAGTGTTCAGACGTCAGGAGTTATAGTCTAGTCCTGCCAGGGAGAGGAAAGGAGGTGGCCTTGAATTTTCGACCGCTAGAGACCAGACCACTGCCTGTCCATGTATCAGATCAAGCGCCTTTCGAATTTCCTCTGTATATGCTCACTTCTTATCTCAATTTAAAGCAAATGTACGCACGCGAAAAGTAAAAAAATGTGCCCTCAATAGCTTTTTTACAGGATGAGTCTGATAGGAGATACGTAATGCATGAAGGCATGGTCTGGCATATATACGCTATTTAACCTTTGAATATCACCCGCATCTGGGTGGATGCTGTACACATTGTTCGTACAGATTTAAAATACTGATGTCTTTGCTTCTGCAGCAAGCGGGAACAGACACATACCTGGAACGCATATACATATTCGCTTTAATGTGGTCGCTTGGTGCTCTGCTGGAACTGGATGATCGTGCAAGACTTGAAAAGTTCTGGCGTACAGAGCTTGAGTTTAAGCTTGACTTACCCAATGTCGATTCTTCCCGGTCTGAGACTATCTTCGAATACTTCGTACACTCTTCTGGTGAGCTACATGATAACCAAAAGGATCGATTTTTATTCACTAAAACTGCCTACTAAGAACAAAGCCCAAATTATTTTCACACACATTTTCGTTGAAGCACCGTTAGACCCAGTAAATTGGCTTGCGATGAGATTCTTTATTTTAAAAATGTCTTTGTTTTCAGGCAACTGGGTTCATTGGTCAACAGTCCTTGATCCCTACAACTATCCCAAGGATAGTGACCCCGAATTCTCCACCATTCTGGTGCCCAACGTAGATAATATCAGAACGGACTATCTCATAAAATTGGTTGGCAAACAGGAGAAGGCCGTATTGCTGACTGGCGAACCTGGAACAGCTAAAACTGTAATGCTATCCAACTACATGGCAGTCTTCAGTAAGGAGACGCATACAAACAAGTCATTCAACTTCTCTTCAGCTACCACTCCGGCTCTCTTCCAGGTAAAAGGCATTCCTAACTGAGCGGTTGTACACGACACCGCACTTTCGAGGGACTCTCAGCGTCTTGTGTGTGATTTCCCTTTCAGCGCACAATTGAGAGCTTCGTGGAGAAGAGAGTTGGCTCCACTTTTGGTCCACCAGGTGGCAAGAAGATGATTGTCTTTGTAGACGACATCAGCATGCCGTTAGTCAATGAATGGGGAGATCAAGTGGCGAATGAGATTGTTCGACAGGCCATGGAAATGCATGGTTTCTACAGTCTTGAAAAACCTGGTGACTTTACAACCATCGTGGATGTTCAGGTAAGCGTTTTAGGGCAGTCTGGTTTACAAAAATTCTGCTCAGGAGCTTTACGGCATCCGCATTTCTGCTGACACATTCAAAGGGGAGAAGTGGATGATAAAAGCCAGAACAGAACCAAGGGCCCGTATTTCCTAGTGAGCGCAGTAAGCAACATTTAATTAAAAGTAAACACAGTTGGGGATCATACGGGCAGCTGATGATCTATGCTAATCAGGATGTATCGTTTCCCGACTTAAAACTACATCCAGTTCTACCAACAGTTAAAATACGACAATCAGAGTGGGGCAGAATCTGTTAGCAGTGTTACGCAAAATATCAGTGGCATGTGATGGAACCCATACATGCAAGTGATAGAAGACAGCAAAAGTACCACCAGGAACCTGATCCAGCGCTTATTCTTCCTCTTCTTCATCATGCAGGTTTTTAAGCATGGCCGACTGGTGACAGCAACTAGGATGGAAATATTCATTTCTGTTCCCTTTCACCTTGTCACTGACTCTGCCCCGTTTATTCCTTAAGTATCTAGCTGCTATGATTCACCCCGGTGGTGGTCGCAACGACATCCCAGAGCGTTTGAAGCGTCAATTCTGTTGTTTCAACTGCACTCTTCCCAGTGACAACTCCATCGACCACATCTTCAGCACAATTGGACTGGGTCACTACTGCACAGAGCGCGGTTTCCCCACAGAGGTGACGGAGGCAGTACGCAAGATGGTGCCCGTCATTCGCAAGGTCTGGCAGCAGACCAAAGTCAAAATGCTGCCCACGCCTGCCAAGTTTCATTACATATTTAACCTGCGTGATCTCAGTCGAATATGGCAGGGCATTATCTACGGAACCAGCGAGGTAATGTTTTTGCCTGAAGGCAGGGTTTGTAAATATTGCTATTTCAACACCTTTTTGCATACGGTCTTTCTGGGTAGTCGAATTTAGGCAGAAATGGATTTGTTGGCGATGCACCTGCTTCGAACTGCGTGCGTAGCCCCTCTAAATATTTGCCGGATCTGCTATCGACGTTTATAGGCATCTCACTGCAGTTCCGATCGAGACTGATAAAGAATTACCTCATGCAGGCTTTGAGGTCGCTATCTCATTGGTTGGTCAGTAGCCTGACCTTCACGGGCCTCTGACCCACGCTAAGCGCCGTCTCTTGCCAGCGCCTATGCCAAGGCGCAGGCAGATGGCTCACGAACGAGGTTTTGCTGAGGGATCAGCTGCACGACCTTCTCTGATTTTCTAAAACTTTACAATCCTGATCGGAATGTCGAGAATTGGAGCCACAGAGACTCCTCCCGTTACTTCGGAGGCAGACGACCTAACGCGCCTTTCGCACACTAGTGCTAGAATGTCATGAACGACTAGAACGACTAGGTCGTAACTTTCGTCGTTTTGCAACAGTTAAGTTAAAAGATAAAGACCGCGCGGGGTTGTTATAATCTTGCATCTCAGCGAATGGTTTTTTTTCAGGCAAAGTTATTTTGAAGCTAAACTTCTTTGACGGTATGTCGTGCTAGATGCCTCCTTATAAGAAGCGAGTAACCGCTCTGAAGGACCTTTAGGCAGTTAAATAATGTCTGCACACGTTCTCATTCAGTTTTAAAGTAGTCCTTTTGCTGCATCTGAGCGAAATTCACAGAAATCCCGTCAGCAAGGCTTCCCATGTTAACCGTCCCCTTTCTGTTATTTCACTGGAAACAGGTCTTCCAGTCTGAAGGACTGATTATGAAACTATGCAAACACGAGATGACGAGAGTCATCGCCGATCGGTTTGTGAACTTTGACGACTTACAGTGGTTCGAGAAGAACTTCAGTCGTACTCTGGTGGATATGTTGGACGAAAGTGCCGCTGAAAATGTTACTGATGAGGTTTACTTTGTGGACTTTATGCGGTAGGTGACAGCTCTTGGTGCTCAGCCAAGGCCCACGTTATATTACGTCCCTTTGGAGAAAAAGGATTTTCCATGCACTAATAACACCTCAATCTTTCTTCTGTGTTAGTGATCCCCCAGAAATCACGGGAGAAGAGGCCGAGGATGCCGATCTTTCCGCCCCAAAGATTTACGAACCGGTTTGTTTGGAATACTGCCTTTTCTCATTTCCTTAGTACATCCACACACGACAGTTCGACCGTCGATTTCGATGAGGTCCACCGTATGCTCCACACCAGGTGGTTCAGGGACGGTGACTTGCGCGTGAATTAGTTTTAAGTGATAGTATCCTTGCGCTGCAGCTACCGCACTCTATCCTCCTCCCTCAACTGAGCCCGGTATCATGCCAGAGTCAAGAAGACCGGAGATGGGAGAGGGCGCAGGTAGCTGGCGCGCCCGGAGCCGCCCCTGGGTGTACCACCACACCTGACTCGGATCCCACGGAGTGGGAGTTCCATAAAGGCCACATTAAGAAGGAGCCATTGCAGCCTGACTCTCAGTCCGCCAGTCAGCCACTCCACACAAAACACACATTGGGCTGACCACGCGGTCAGAGTTATCCCGTCAGTTGGCAACCTTCCAAGCTACGGCTTTTAGCGCACCGTGATAGTTTCAAGCGCGTCAGATTGTTTATAGTGAGGAAAATGCGCTGAGCTCTCGACCTCACTCTCTCCCCACCCCCACAATCAGACCATCATCCGAGCCAGTCAGTTTTCTTGATGTGGGAGTGGGCGCATTGGCTGACGGGTCGGCGTACCCGTCTTCGCGCGTCACAGCACAACCTGGCCCCCAAAACACACACACCAGGATTCACTAAATCAGGGGATATGGAGGAGCCATCGCCGTCTGACTCCCAGTCCACTGGTCGGCAATCGACACACACAGCACATACACTGAGCCGACGGCGTGGGCTGATGTAAACGTCAGATTGGCAGCCTTTAAAGCCACGGTTTCTAGGAAACCGTGATTTTATCAGGTACATTATGATGATTGTGAGGATGTTGTTTATGTATTAGTGTAGATGGTGTGCGCTGATGTGGCTTAGCCTCCGGTGGTTTACCGCAAGTTGTCGTAGAGGTGCATGTGTCCTAATAGGCCCATGCGGTGTGTAAATGTGCTGGAGCAGTGAGGGCAGTGGAGGCTGGCGCGGCGACTGTATGTTGGAGCCCCAGGCACTGGTTCACCAGCCTCCGTGCGATTGATTCGCAGGTGACCGACCAGGCCGATGCGTGAGTTGAAGTTGCGGGCGCAGTGTGGGCAGGAGAAATCGGAAGAGGCTGGGGGGTGTCATTCATGGTAGTGGGGTTGGCAGGGGTGCTAAGAATGGCAGGAGCGGAGGGTGTGCATGGTGTATCGGTCTTGTCGGCATTGCAGTGAATTCCGCTGTCATGGATGCGCATGTGACCGAATAGGCACATGCGATGAGTGAATGCGCGAGGAAAGTGAGGGCAGTGGAGGCGGTGATCTCCGCTGTGTGTTGATGCTCCAGGCACTGGGTAACAGGCAATGAGTATTAGGATGTGGTCTCTATGATGGTGGGAGTAATGGAATTGATGCAAGGAGTGAGGGTGGTGGAGTCTGAAGGAGGGTTAGCAGAATTTGACGTAGAAATTGGAATTGTCGGATTGTTGGTGCATTGCGTCCGAAGATGTCCAACCAGGCCGATTCCCGCCTGGAAGATGCGTTGACAGCGTGGACATGCTGGCAGGGCCTGGGCATCGACGATGTTGGTCCGGGGCGCTGGTGACTTTAGTGCCACTCTTTTGGCCTTGACGGTGGTGATCCGGTTGGCCTCATAGATTGCTGAACCCGTCTTCATGGATCATCTTCACGTCGGTCTATCCTGGGCGAGGTCCTCCCAAGTCAACGGGTTGATTTGCAGTTGCTTCAGCGATTTCTTCAAAGTGTCCTTGTAGCGTCGTTTTTGACCTCCCTGTTGGCGAGCACCCGTAGCGACATCTCTGTAGAAAATTAATTTGGGAAGTCGCTCGTCGTCCATTCTTACCAGGCGGCCGCTCCATCGTAGTTGCAATTGCCTTAGCATGCCGTGGATGCTGAGGATTCCGGTCCGATCCAGGACTTTTGTGTCCGGGATCCTGTCTTGCCATCTCAGCTTCAGTATTCTGTGGAGACAGCTGAGATGGAGGTGATTCAGCTTTCTGGCTTGGTTCGAGTAGACGGTCCAGGTCTCCGCTCCGTAAAGGAGTGTCGTCAAGACGATGGCCTTGTACATCTTCAGTTTGGTGTTCAGGTGAATACCGTGGCAATTCCACACGGTGGCATGCAGCCGGCCGAAGGCCTGACTAGCTTTGGAGATCCGTTGGGCATCCTCGTCATCGATCCTCGTGTTGCGTGACATCGTGCTTCCTAGATAAGCGAAGGTTTGCGCGTTTTTTAGTTGAGCACCGTTGATATTGATTCAAGGAGCATTGTGTTCCGTGCTGGGTGGCGGCTGGTGCATGACAACCGTTTTGACTTAACTGATTGTTAATCCAAAATCGGCGCAGCCTGCGGCGAAGAGGTCCATACTCCTTAGCATGTCCTCCTCCGTCACGGTGTTAAGGGCGCAGTCGTCCGCGAAGAGCAAGTCATGGACTGTAGTCGTAGACACGCGTGTTGAAGCCTGCATACGCCGACTGTTGAGAAGGTGCCTGTCAGTTCTGTAGGCGATGGGGATACCAGGCTGCTCACCACGGTAGGCGTCCATCAGCATAGCCGAGAACATGAGACTTAAGTGGGTGGGGGCCAGTACGCAGCCGTGATAGTTTAAGCGCATCAGATTGTTTATAGTGAGGAAAAGTGCGCTGAGCCGTCAACCATCCTCTCTCCCCCACCCCCACAATTAGACCACCGTTGTCTGATGCGGAAGTTGGTGCATCTGCTGGTGACCTCGTCTACATTCACTACGTACATGATCTGGCCCTCCAAACACAAGCACCAGGATTTCACAAAACAGGGGTTTAGCGGCTCACATGTGTGAGATATCCAGAGGTCACGTTAAGAATGAACCATCGACGTCTGACTCTCAGACAACCAGTCAGCCACTCCAAACGACACACATTGGACTGACTGCGAGGGCTGAGTGTAATTTTCAGTGGGCAACCTTATAACCCATGGCGCTTATCGCTACCACTCTCTCCTCCTCCCCCACCTGAGCGCGTTGCCATCTCAGAGTCAATAATGCCGGAGACGGGAGATGGTGCATGTGGCTGGTGCAGCCGGAGCCGCCCCTGGGCGTGCCACCACACCTAGCTCGGATCCCACGGAGTGGGTGTGCCACTAAAAGCCATACACACGGCAGTTCGACCGTCGTAGTCCAACGATGTGCACCGTATGCTCCACAATACGGTGGTGCAGGGACGGTGTCTTGCGCGTGGATTATTTTTAAGTGATAGTAGCCTTGCGCTGCAGCTACCGCACTCTCTCCTCCTCCCCCACCTGAGCCCGGTTTCAAGAAAGAGTCAAGAAGACCGGATATGGAAGAGGGCGCAGGTTGCTGGCGTGGGCGGGACCCCTAGGCGTGCCACCACACCTCCCATGTTCGGCATTTGTTAGCGGAGTGCAACCCGAATAACGCACGCCGTGCCCTGATGTGGCCCCCGTGTTGGTCCATCGCATCTACCACGTGGCCGGTTTAGGGGGCCTCACGAAAGTTCAACCGTCGTAGACCGACGATGTCTACCGTATGCTACATGGAAGAGTGGTGCAGGGACGGTGACTTGCGCGTGAATTAGTTTTAAGTGATAGTAGCCTTGTGCTACAGCTACCGCACGCTCTCCTCCTCATCCACCTGAGCCCGGTGTCAAGACAGAGTCAATAAGACCGGAGGCGGGAGAAGACGCAGGTGGCTGGCGCGGCTGGGTCCTCTAAGTCCTAAGCGTGCCACCACACCTCCCATGTTCGGCATTTGTTAGCGGAGCGCAACCTGAATAACGCACGCCATGTCCTGATGTGGCCCCCGTGTTGGTCCAACGCATCTACCACGTGGCCCGTTTAGGGGGCAAACACACGACAGTTCGACCGTCGTAGTCCGACGATGTCCACCGTATGCTCCATGGAAAGGTGGAGCAGGGACGGTGACTTGCGCGTGAATTAGTTTTAAGTGATAGTAGCCTTGCGCTGCAGCTACCGCACTCTCTCCTCCTCCCCCACCTGAGCCCGATGTCAAGACAGAGTCAAGAAGACCGGAGATGGGAGAGAGCGCAGGTGGCTGGCGCGGCCGGAGCCGCCCCTGGGTGTACCACCACACCTGGCTCGGATCCCATGGAGTGGGAGTGCCATAAAGGCCACATTATGAAGGAGCCATTGCAGCCTGACTCTCAGTCCGCCAGTCAGCCAATCCACACAAAACACACATTGGGCTGACCGTCAGTTGGCAACCTTCCAAGCCACGGCTCTTTAGCGCACCGTGATAGTTTCAAGCGCGTCAGATTGTTTATAGTGAGGAACAAGCGCTGAGCTGTCGACCTCACACACACACGCACAGGGACACTGAGTGAATGATTTTCCCGCCTTCTTCTTGTAGATTTTCGACCTTGAAGTGCTGAAGGCTCGGCTTCTGATGTATCGTGACCAAAGGAATGAGAACGTGCGTGGCGCCCCGCTGGACATTGTTTTCTTCAAGGATGCCATTCTCCACTTAGTCAAGGTCTCCAGAGTAATTCGCACGCCACGTGGTCACTGCCTCCTCGTTGGTGTCGGTGGTTCGGGCAAACGTTCCGTGACAAAGCTGGCCTCGTACATTGCGGACTATGATACTTTCAACATTGTGCTGACCAGGTCAGCTTGCCTACCCATGGCGTCATCTTCTGAGTCCTCTGGTTCCAAATTTTTGGTTTCCCTGGACTTTTGCAAGAGAAATTTGCTTGGTAAACTCTTTATTAAGGACGGAGGAAGATGGGTGAGCCAGGCTTGTGATGCATCTATCTCACTCCCGCCTCCTAAATCCCCATGTTCTAATGGCGAGGTAACATTCGAATGACTGGTAATGAACGTGGAGGTAGTGGCTGCCAGGGTTGAAAAGCCTGCCCCTGCGTGGCACCTTTGCGTTCTCGTCCCTGACCTAAAAGAGTTAGTTTCGGATGTCAGGCCAGATAAAATAATAACAATAACAGTAAAAAGGGGCCATTGCAACCTGATTGCTGCCGCAGTGTAGGACCGAGTTTTCGCTTCAACTGCCTACCTCCCAGGCCACGACCCTTGACGTATTCGGTATCCGCCAAATTGGCACTTGCAAGCCCCTTGGCAGACTGGCTATGAAAGTGGACATGGTGGTTGAGGTGTCCTGAGCCTCTTTCCAACTCGCACGCGCGCACATGTGCAGCAGTACTTAAGGGTTCACACAGGCTCCTTGTGACCCGACTTACGCATGACCCCCCATTGTAGTCTAGTCAGAGTGTCTGACGAAATAATTTTGGTTAAACCCATCTCGCCGTAGGTCTATATCACCGCCTCGAGAAGATCACCCGCCCAGGTGGCTGCAGCAACGCATACACGGAAGTTCTAACCAGTCAGCCAAAGTATATTGGGCGTCCACGACATTACTGGCAAGGACAAGGGAGACTGGAATGGCCATTTCTGGCTTATTAGCCGTCGTCAGCCAGCCATACCCAACCTCAATTGGTTCTCTACCCGAGGCTCGAGCCCGCTACCTGTTGATTAAATGTCTAACGCTCTAACCATTGAGCCACATGCTCGTTGTCTTTCCGGTTTAGATCGGGAATACTAACAATAGTAGAGGGGCACTTACTGATAGTTTACAGGACTCACCCGTCTCGTTGTGCCTTGGAGCGCACTCTCTCGACGGCTAATAAGCCAGAAATAGTCATTCCAGTCTCCCTATTCTTTGTCAGTTATGTCATTCTGCCTATACTACTAGCCGCTGTGCGGCTGCTGGAGGGGATCGAGGGTGAATCCCAAGGCACAACGGGACGGGGCACATAAAGATCAGTGAGTCTAGTGGGCAAATCTGACCCCCTGCGTTCCTGATCATATCCATCCCATTTTCATTAATGGAATTTTCTTAAAAAAAGAACTGGTGAAGTCCGAATCCTTTCCACGGTACATGATTGGAGATATACTGATCTAACGCAATCGCAACGCGGCTGATTTAGATATTTCTCCATGGGCATAGGACAACGCACTGTCTATTTCATGCTTTCAGTGATCAGACTCCTAACGCGCGCAGTCATTGCTATCCTATAAGAGACCATCCCCTCCTCAGACCAAAAACAAAGAACGTACTGAGAACAATGTAATGAAACTAGAACTTCAAACCTTCTTGAAATTCATCCTGTTGATCATTTTCTGGAGTGGTGTATACCTAAAATTTGGCTGTCAAAATGCAAAAGCGGAAGGTATTTCGACTCATGAAGCCTCCTGTCTCAGGAAACACCAGACGAATTCCGTAGGGTTGAGGTAAGGAATCAACTGGACCATTGTATTACAGTCTCTCTGTTGATTGAGCAGTGTATTCTCAATATCCCTAGTCGGAGGAGGACCTTTCCGTGCCTTGTACTTTCGCTGTCTCCACACTAGTAAATAATGCCTAGCTTGCTTTTCCTGTTTTAACAATGCCGCTCCTTGTATGTTGACTGATTTTACGGTGACGGGGTCCACTAAAAAACTTGATCCCACCACGTCGATTCAATCTACAATACCCTATTTATTGTTAATGGCGAAGTAATCTTTCCACGATGTCAGTAGTCCTTGGCAAGTTAGACCGTTGTCCTCCTTCAGTCACGTAAAAACCGGTTGAATCTTAGTTTGTCAGGCAGCATTTGTGTGCAGTATTTTAGTCACAGGATGGTTTCCTGTTTATTTTGCAAGTACATCTGGAAGTCTATCTATCCCTCTGGTAAGATAGTCCGGATGGCAGGTGTCATTCTACATGTCATAATACTACTAGGTGGTTGCTTTGCTAGGTCGATGTGCAGTCAATTCTGAAAGCTCTACTGCTGCAGATTAATGACTGCTCATTTATCGGAACCCAGAGCCAGCTTATTTCGCAGCTACTCTTCGCTGAAGGCCGGTTCACTGTCCGTCAACTGTGGACCAACCTGCAGCCAGCTTAAAAGTCATGTCTCACCTCCTCGAAGCCGCTGTTGTCTCGGAGTAATACTAGAGAAGATAACGTTGGGATGCGTTTTTCAGCTTGGAAAGTGGACAAACCTGGCCAGTTTCCGTAATGTCACAGCAAATTCTGTCGAATGTATTCTAGCATTGCTCAAACAAATCGATTATGTATGTGATTTGAAATACGAAAGGACGTTTTCGTTTACTAGCCGAGGCAAGTTTAAGTGAGTTAACTCACAGACCCTTCTAACTAATGTGTATGCTTTGTTACTAAACCATGTTTATCATCAACCGGCCTCCTCCCCCTTCCCCTCCTTCCTTCGATCACCACTATAACCATCGGTACCGATATAAAACCCAGTATCATTATTCCATTTTGCAAACTCTGACCATACATTTAAAAAGGAAACCGTTTTCCAAAAACTTTTTCGGCCCAGATGAGCCGAAGGTCACAATCCCACTGAATTCGTCTGGACAAAAGGCTTGAAAGCTGCCACCGCTTGTGCGACTGTCAATCTATCCGAGTTACACCCTGGATACCCTTGATCACCCTCTACCCCTTAGCGGAGGCCCCCGATGTATTGCCGGTATTGGTCTGTGGAACGTCATTCTTCTGTATGACAAGATAGATGCAAACAGTCCTATTGCCATAGCTGTCTCGACTTTTGCTGCTTATTTTTAGATCGTATAACGTGAGCAATCTGCTGGAAGACTTGAAGGTGCTCTACCGACAGGCCGGTCAGACGGGCAAGGTGTTAGCTTTATCTTCATGGATTCTGACGTGAAAGATGAGGCCTTTTTGGAGTACCTGAACAATATGCTGGCCTCGGGTATGGTAAGTCATTCAAGCTTCAGATCTGGGAGGTTAAATCGCCTGCTGTTATAGTGAGTGGAGGTGGATCTTCTTCACCTCCCTCCCAACCAATCACATATCTTCTAGCTTAACTTTCTTGTTCCATCTCTCTGGTCTAGGTTTCCGGTTTGTTTGCTCGAGATGAGGTGGACGAGATCACGGGCGCACTTATCCCTATAATGAAGAAGGAGTTCCCGAAACGTCCGCCGGAGAGTGAAATTCTCTACGAGTATTTCCTCCAGCGCATTCGAAAGAACCTGCACATCGTGCTCTGCTTCTCGCCAGTAGGCGAACGCTTCAGACACTGGGCCCTCTACTTCCCTGCCCTTATCTCTGGCTGCACCATAGACTGGTTCCACAAATGGCCGAAGGATGCCCTACTGGCCGTTGCTCAACAGTATCTGGGCAACTGTCAAATTGCCTGCACCCCGACCGTGAAGAGTGCGCTGATTGGTCTAGTGGCGACTGTTCACGACGAAGTCTCCGTCAAGTGTGCCCAGTACTTTGAGCGCTTCCGAAGAACCTGTCATGTCACTCCCAAGTCCTACATTTCCTTCCTCATTGGCTACAATAAAATCTACGATGAGCAGCAGGCTAACGTGAACAGTCTAATCGGTCGTCTGGACTCCGGTTTGAAGAAACTGGAGGAAGCTCAGGTGTCCATCGCAAAGCTCAGTGTGGAGTTAGTGGAGAAGGAGAAGGAGTTGGCAGTAGCCAACGCGGAGGCCGAGGTCGTGCTGGCCGATGTGATGCAGCAGACTCAAGCGGCCGAGTTAGTCAAGAACAAGGTCATGGTAGTGAAGGAGAAGTGTGAGAAGATCGTCGAGAGCATTGCCAAGGACAAGAAGGTTGCCGAAGCTAAACTCGAGGCCGCGCGACCCGCCCTAGAAGAGGCTGAGGAAGCCCTGAACACTATCAAGCCTGGAGATATTTCCACAGTTCGAAAGCTGGCTAAGCCACCGCATCTTATTATGCGTATTATGGACTGTGTGCTGCTTCTGTTCAAGCGTCCCCTAAACAAGGTGGAGGAGGACGCAGATCGTCCGGGCTGCTTAAAGCCTTCCTGGGCGGAATCCTTGAAACTCATGTCAAGTGCGACCTTCTTGGCCAACCTCCTCAACTTCCCTCGTGATACAATTACGGAGGAAACGGTCGACCTCATGGGCCCCTACCTGGATGGTGAGGACTATAACCTGGAGACAGCGAAAAAGGTCTGCGGTAATGTTGCCGGTTTGTGCTCCTGGACAACGGCCATGGAGAAGTTCTATTGGATTAATCGGGAGGTCATCCCACTAAAGGATAATCTGGCCAAAGCCCAAGCAAGGCTGAACTCGGCCAACGCGGACTTAGCTAAAGCTGAAGCCCTTTTGCAGGAGAAGGAGAGGCAGTTAGCTACTGTGCGTGCCCAATTTGAGAAGGCCATGGCAAGAAAGAAGGAACTGGCGGATGACGCAGAATCCTGTCGTCGTCGTATGGCAACCGCTACCACACTGATTGATGGTCTCTCGGGTGAGAAGGTCCGGTGGACGGAGGAGACGCGGACCCTGCGTGACCAAGTTGCTCGTCTGGTTGGTGACGTCCTCATGGCGACCGCATTCCTCTCCTACTGTGGACCATTCAATCAGGACTTCCGAACTCGTATAATCAATTCCTGGGTGAAAAACTTGGTGTCCAACAAAGTGCCTCATACACACAACCTGGATCTCATCAATATGCTCACAGAGGGCCCCACGGTATGCGTTTGCCCAGTTATGTACTCACTTGTCCGCATGGTTGTTTGTTCTACTTCATCCTACCTTCTCTTTTGGCTGTATAGATTAGCGAGTGGAATATCGAGGGCTTGCCCAGCGACGATCTATCTGTGCAAAACGCCATCATTGTTACAACGGCCTCTCGCTACCCCCTGCTTATTGACCCACAAAACCAGGGCAAATCATGGATCAAGCGGCATGAAGCTAAAAATGACATGATGGTAAGAAGCGATTATTCTTAGATGCCAGTCAAGCTTAGAGAATCCTAGCCGTGTTTAGTGGTTGTTAGCAAATCCCTACGCTTACAGCCCTTAATTTTTTGCGCAGGTAACGACCCTGACCCATCGGTACTTCCGAACTCACCTGGAGGATGCTCTCTCACAGGGTCGTCCTCTTCTAATTGAAGATATTGCCGAGGACCTCGACCCCGCCCTTGACGACGTCCTCGACAAAAACTTTTTGAAATCTGGTTCTGGACTGAAGGTGAAAGTCGGTGACAAGGAAGTGGACCTCGGAAAGGACTTTACCCTTTACATCACGACAAAACTTCCTAACCCCGTCTACAGCCCTGAGATCTTTGCAAGGACGTCGGTTATCGATTTTACTGTGACAAGCAAAGGTCTGGAGGACCAGTTACTGGCTCGTGTCATTCAGACAGAAAAAGAGGTATGATGCTCTCCCTTTGGCTGCAGTCGGGAGGGCAAAGTGCACCCTGCTCTCTCCCTCCCTCCCCCTGGTCACCATCTTAGGCTTTCTGTAAGGATCATAAGAACTTCACGTGACCTTGGAGGTCAGAATGAGAGCAAGAGTGGATGGAAGCACAGACAGGAGAGAGAGAGAGAGAGAGAGAGAGAGAGAGAGAGAGAGAGAGAGAAAGGGAGGATTCAGGTCATAGACGGGAAGGGTTTCTATCCTTGACGGAGTCTCCAATACATTTTATCAGAACGCGCTTAATTAGTAACTGAGCGCCTTTTGCATCCAGAGGGCTAAAAATACCACACCCGTGTTCAAATATTGGCAGCCACAGTCGTTTCTTCATTTCAAACTTTGTGTGCCAACAAGCATTGACTTACTCATCAACCTTCTTTGTTCACATTTCCTTTGACTGAGGTAGGAACTGGAGAAACAGCGGATCCAGCTGGTTGCCCAGATGACAGCCAATAAACGGCGTATTCTGGAGCTGGAGGACAGTCTACTTAAACGGCTGGCCAGCACGCAGGGTTCGCTGGTGGATGATCAGGGTCTGGTGGACGTGTTGCAGACAACCAAGGTAACGGCCACCGAAGTAGCCCAGCAGATCACCCTGGCACAGGACACTGAGGTGGAAATTACAACGGCGAGAGAGGAATATCGGCCAGTGGCTGCTCGGGGCTCCCTCATGTACTTCCTGCTGAGCGAGGTCAGTGCAGTGAATCCGATGTATCAGACTGGTCTCGGCCGTTTCCTCAAGCTCTTTGACGAGTCCATGGCGAACTCGGAGAAGTGTGCCGTGACAGCGCGTCGAATTACCAACATCATTGACTATATGACACACTCTATCTGGGCGTTTGCAGTGCGGGGCATGTATAAGTTTGATCGAGTGACAACTACGCTGCTGCTGACCCTAAAGATTGATATTCAACGCAAAACTGTCCGCCAGGAGGAATTCACTGTTTTCATTCAGGTTGGTGGATAGTACCCTTCAATTATACTTCCGTTTTCTGTTTATAGGGATAACACACATTGTTGTTCATTTTACTGAATTCAGCTGACTCAATCCCCGTTTCGATGAGTTTATTCAAGGTTACTAATAACTGCTGTCACAAGTCCGGTGATCTATATACATTTACAGATAAAGGAGTACCAACAACGTCAAGGGAGACCGGAATGGTCATTTCTGGCTTATTAGCCGTCATCAGCCAGTCATACCCAATCCCAAGTGTGGCACACCTGGAATTCGAACCCGCGACCTTTGGTATTTGAGTCGAACGCTCTACCATTGAGCCACGGGCTCGTTGTTTTTGTCAGTTGTGATCGGGAATATGATGATAGTGTGGGGCTCACCGATCTGCTTAAGGAACATGTATGTTCCGTTGTGCCCTGGAGCTCACACTAGAGCCATCGCAGGCGGTCGCATAGCGCCGTGTAGCATATGATGGAATGGAACCGACAAAGACAAGGGAGACCGGAATGGCCATTTCTGGCTTATAAGCCGTCATCAGCCAGTCATACCCAATCCCAAGTGTGGACCACCTGGGATTCGAACCCGCGACCATTGGTATTTGAGTCGAACGCTCTACCATTGAGCCACGGGCTCGTTGCTTTGTCGTTTGCGATCGGGAATATGATGGTAGTGTGTGGCTCACCGATCTGCTTAAGGAACAGGTATGTTCCGTTGTGCCCTGGAGCTCAGACTAGAACCCTCGCAGGCGGTCGCATAGCGACATGTAGCATATGTTGTTAATGTGGAACCGACAAAGACAAGGGAGACCGGAATGGCCATTTTTGGCTTATTAGCCGTCATCAGCCAGTCATGCCCAATCCCAAGTGTGGCACACCTGGGATTCGAACCCGTGACCTTTGGTATTTGAGTCGAACGCTCTACCATTGAGCCACGGGCTCGTTGTTTTTGTCGGTTGTGATCGGGTATATGATGATAGGGTGGGGCTCACCGATCTGCTTAAGGAACATGTATGTTCCGTTGTGCCCTGGATCTATATATATATATATATGTTTTAAAGGCAAACCGGTTCTTTGGGATAATTAAGAAACTTTTTTGGGTAAATTGTCAACGCTGTTTCCCCAGGTCATCGTCCGGCTTGATTAAATGGGCAAATTAGAGAAAATATTTCAAACTTGCTTACAAAGTCCATACTCATTTGGTGTTTTCGCCAATAAATGGCCGCTGTGAGCGGCAATCTGTATTGATTGGTTCTCGTGCCTTCCATTTTTCCCTGAGATTTTTGTATACGGCATCCAGCTCAATGTGCCCATTGATGCATGACTCATCGGCGTGCATGGCGTCAGAAAAATTGACCTTTTTTGGAGAAGCAGACTCCAACAATATGTACAATTTTTTTACTTCCTCTAGGGTGGTTCCGCCTTAGATCTAAAGATGTGCCCACCGAAACCAGCAAAATGGATTACAGATGTCACATGGCTCAATTTGGTGGCCCTTTCCAAACTGACGGAGTTCAGTTCCATCGTCCAACAGGTGACCAGCACAGAGAAACAGTGGCGACAGTGGTTTGACAAGGAGGCTCCAGAGGAAGAAAACATTCCCTGTGGTTATGAGCACACCCTGGACGTCTTCAGGAGACTGCTTCTTGTCCGTTCTTGGTGTCCCGACAGAACCATGCAGCAGGCCCAAAAGTACATCGTACACTCAATGGGTCAGGCCTACATTGAGGATGTCCCCGTCAACATGGATGAGTAAGTACCAGGATAGGCACGCTATCTTTCGCACATGAGCGCTAGTCGGTCTGACACCTGGCTGCAGGAGTACCTTAGCCACTTAACTATTCACCATCAGAAAACTTGTGATTCTCGGCCCATTGCAGCTCACAGGTTTGCCTTGCAATCCCAATGAAACGTAATTCAGGTTAGATTAAACCAGCTTTACGCGTCAGAGATGACAAAATAAGGAATTATAGCATGTCCGTGCGGTTAAATTTCAGACTGTAGGTTTATGCAACACGAAGTCAACCTATCGGATGTTTGATTTCACCCCAAGGAGGTGTGTTTTCTGGCTATTTGAGTTCCTACTTCGATTATTTCCACTATTTTTGGGGTTTGTCTCTTCCCGTAACTTACTCTTTGAGAGCACAAATCGTTTTGCTGGAGCAATCAAACATTACGTATTTTTAGACGCCTGCTTGAGCACGTTTCTTGTCAAATAGCCACAAGTTTCTTCAGCCATCTTCTGAAGCAAGCGAGTGCTTCCTGTTAAACTTCGTTAATTTTGAAAGTCACGATGGCCTGTTATTGCAATACACTCTGAGACACGTGACATAACTGGAGTGTCCACTTCAAGCTGGTTTATCTCTGGTAATCAACCGGTCACCCTCTTGACTGAGAAGATCTTGGATTTGAATCCAGATCCAGGGGCTTCACAGGTTGGGGCTTTTTCGGTTCGGGGTGTGCCTGATCACATAAACCTGACCTAATCGCTGAACGGACTCGGGACAGCCACCAGTTCACCCTAAATGTGAATTCTTTAACCTAATGCAGGAGTCAATAAACAGCTGAAATGCTTATGGATACGCTAGCAAGAAACTTCAGTGAGAGTTTTTGATTTATTTTTCCTTATCATCTTTCCAACTCTTTCCAAACAATATGCAACCAGGAGGTATGTCACCAACTTGAGAATTTACGTGAACAACTCGTTTTCCCGAAGAGCGTTTTCTTTTCATTATACTATCTTGGGATGCAAACCGCCTCAGTTATTCATTATATATATATATATATATAAACGAAGGAATGCTCGTCGGAAAATGGAGTTGTACTCGTGAATTTTCAAGTTGGTCAAACCAACCTGTCGCCAGACGAAATGAACAGTGGAGAAATGGAAATGGTCAGACGACCAGTTTGTGCTAAAGGACAGACAATGACAGACAACCAACTTGGGTGAGAGGGGTGGGCACATCTTTACGGTAGGATTTGGGTCGGGTAGGGAGGGAGGGAGACTGTTAGGGCTCCCTGTGTCGGAGGGGAAGGGGAATGGCGATTAAATGCGATTGCAGACGGTGAATTAATGGTCGTCGATGCGGGATGGGGACAGAGGTAATTGCGCCGATGTTGGAGGTGTAAGGAGTTTCAGCTGTGGTGCGCCGTGTCAGGGGAGGGGGTGGCGAGACAGTGAGATTCTACATGGTCTAGCATAGATTAGCGGCTGTTGTTAGGTTGTGGGCGCAAGTCAGTAAGCTGGGCACGCAGGCCTTCGTAATGAGAGTCCAAATCGACATGGCGGTTGATGCTGGTCGTGCTAGAGTGCCAGGTCTCGAGGAATTCACGCGCCCGTTTGGTGTTAGCCATTGCAACCACTTCGGTTCCGTCCCAATTGAAGCGATGGGCGTGCGCAAGGATTAGTGACAAAGGGTCTCGTCGACGAATGGCTAGTTTATGTTCCGTAATACGCGTTCCAAGTCGTCGGCCGGTATTACCAATATAAGTGCAAGAGCAGTTAGCACATGGAATGCGGTAGATTACATTAGTTTGCTGCTCTTTGGGTATCGGGTCTATTACTCAGGATGTGTTGCATGCAAGGACGATGCCGGTTTGGGCGCAATGGAGATGCCAAACCCGTTTAATTGTTGGGCGATCGCTGCGGAGACGCCCTGCATGTAGGGTAGGGAGTAGAATTTATGCGGTCCGGGTTCTACATTAGAGCCGAAAGTTTGTGGTTGCCTCTGGTGTCTGAGACAACTTTTCACAAAGGTGACTGGGTATCCATTGAGTCGGAATAACCGATACAGGCAAGTAAGTTCTTTTTTGGGTAGATCCTTGCTACTACAGTAACGAAAAGCCCGGTGGAAAAGGGTTGGAACGCAGCTTCTTTTATGGGCCGCAGAATGGTTATTTTCATAGCTAGGTATGATATAGGCATTAGAGCTCCAGAGCAAAACAGAACATACTTTTGCTAAAGATCGGTGAGCCTCCTACTATCATATATATGATATAGTGGGTTTTTCCAAAGCCGAACTTCCATATACCTTCCATTTCTCCCAAAGTTAAGGAGCTTTACCTTCAAAATATGCGTACTAAAATATCAAAATTTTCCATGAGATAACATAATCCTATAAACTCATCAGGTATGGGACGATTCTCATGCGATGGCCAGCTTGCCACCATACGTCGGTTTTCGAAGATGTTGTTACAAAATAATTAGACCTACAGCTTATTTTAAACATGACCATTTTGTAAAACCTAGTCAGACATTTAATTAGGCTTCACATGTGTTTGATCACCCGTTTTCCCAGTTTACCATTCAGTTACTGCTATCTGTAGGCTATTTTAGTCGCAATGAGATCTTTTCCATTTGCCGCACTTCCGAACAGATCTCTTGATTTCAGTTAGTTTCGGTGAATTTCAATGGCTTCTGAAAAGGTGTCCCAGGCGCTTTAGGCCAGAGCATTGAATTCTCTGGCCTGTGAATTTTGCCTGAATCGCAATCTTTCCAAGTTGATCTAATTTTCTTTAGGCCATTTCTCTGAATCCTTGCAAATATTCCTTCCACGTTGCTAATCCCACTAACTGAAAACCCACGAAGTTAAGCGGCAGCTTCTCAAAGAGTGAGTCAGGAAAATATTTTCTCTGAACATGTCCCTTCGACCTAGAGCGTGGAGTACCGTTGAGTTCAGGAAATAATGCCGACACAACAAGTGAAATTAACACAACCAATTACAAGCTTCGGTGGCAGAGCTCTGGTAAAACTTGCTTTGAAGCAGTTGGCTTGACAGACATCGGAGGCGTTTCAAGGTTTCCTTTAGGTCTCTTTAACACTGTCTAGGGTTGCCGACAGCTGGTCCATAGGAGAGTTGAGGATAAAAATATCAGACTCAATGGTAAGTGACTTCAGATACCGCATGGTTACAATACTCTAGCAACCGGTTATGCATTTTAACTTGCTCTTTGTACAGACACCCATAGATCTAGATGGGAACCCAAGCCTCTATCATGTCGTGTTAGGCTTTTCGCTCCAATGATTTTTATGGTACTGTCGATACCTCTATGTGTGCCCCCTAAACGGGACGCGTGGTAAATGCGCTAGACCAACACGGGGGCCATATCAGTGTGCGGCAGGCGTTATTATTCTGGCATGTGGTCCCATAACAAATGCCGAACGTGGGGGGCGCGGCTGCTCAACATGGGCACGCGTAGGTATAGGCTTATGCCGCACCCCGTTCTCTCACTCCGCGGGAGATGCTTCATCTGCGCCCGACCCCGCCTCCGGTCTTCTTGCCTATTTCTTGACACCGGGCACAAGCGAGTAAGGGAAGAGAGAGAGTGCGGTAGATGCAGTGCCAGTCTACGCTCACTTAAAACTAATTTGCGCGCAAGTCCCCGTCCTTGCACCACCCTTCTGTGGAGCATACGGTGGACATCGTCGCACGGTCGAACTGACGTGTGATACCTCTATGCCATAGCCTCCTCGCTGAGTCGGACCCCAATACGCCACTCTGCGGTCTCCTCAGTATGGGTGCGGACCCGACACCGGCGATCGAGCTGGCTGCCCGCCGAAACAAGGTTCAACTGGACGCCGTTTCAATGGGACAGGGTCAGGAGGTACACGCTAAACGACTGATGAAGGCTGCTGTCGTGGAGGGTAATTGGGTGCTGCTGCAAAACTGCCACCTGTGCATCGCCTACGTCCTTGAGCTCTTTGAACTGCTCTCCGCGGAGAACAAGCCGAAAGCAGCGGCTGCACCTGCCGCTGGCGAGGGCGGAGGTGGCGGTGAAGCTGGCGGTGGTGCTGAGGGTGGAGGTGCCCCGGCGGCCCCTGCAGAGGGTGGCGGTGGAGGTGGTGCCCCCCCAGCTGCTCCAGCGTCCCCAGGCTTCCACGAACGTTTCCGTCTGTGGGTGACTACCGAAGAGCATAAAAAATTCCCCATCGG
This sequence comes from Schistocephalus solidus, assembly GCA_017591395.1. Lineage (NCBI taxonomy): Eukaryota > Metazoa > Platyhelminthes > Cestoda > Diphyllobothriidea > Diphyllobothriidae > Schistocephalus > Schistocephalus solidus. Next base: position 117,866 of record WEDG01007950.1, read on the forward strand.
TTTTCTCCAGATCGCCATCAAGTTCACCAACGAGCCGCCAGAGGGTATCAAGGCCAACCTCAGTCGCACGTATTTGGGTATCACACAGGACTTCCTGGAGATTTGTGTCACTTTCCACTGGCGAGTCATGCTCTACTCACTGGCCTTTCTGCACTGCACTGTGCAGGAGCGAAGGAAATTTGGTCCCATCGGTTGGTGTATTCCCTACGAATTCAACCAATCTGACTTCAACGCCAGCGTCCAGTTTATACAGAACCACCTTGACAGTCTGGAATTTAAGAAGTCCCAAAAGACCAGTGTAAGTCTGGGGCTGGCTTAGGCTATACCCGCCTAATTTATTACAATCTCGTGGATCTCATGCTTTTATTGTCACCAAATAATATTTTCAGTTTGATTTTTGAAAGTAGATTTGAAGGTTGAAGTTAGTTAGCATATACTGTTCGTTCACAGATTTGCATGGATTAACTTCCCCAACCAATGGTTTCCTGAAACTAGAATATGCCTTGTGGGCCGAAAACCTGGTGATCCCACATTAACAAAGAGTTCTATATACGTGATCAAAGTACTGGGTTGAACACGGGAATCGCCCCCCCCCCTCCTTCCTGAATGGCAGGTGGGGGTCCTATTTCCGCCAATACGAGCCTTAACCATAACCTTTACTCTAAACTTAGCGCTCGCCCTTACCATAACCTTACTCCTAATTTGCCACAAGTATTACGTGCGGTATCTGTCCCATCTCCGGCCGATGGGGAAGTAGGGGTGGTCGGGGTGAATATAAGTGATTTTTATCGCCATCTGCGGTACTGAAGTATTGACCTCCCAGTCCTAGAAAGTAATAGAGAACTAAAATGTCGAAAACAGGGGAAATTAGAATGAGCGGTTTCAGCTTATTGTCTGTGGTCAGCCAGTCTCCTAGATCAAGCCTCCCCTTGGAAGGCTTGCGATTTTAACTCGGCTCCAGGTTGCCATGGAGTATAGTTCTTGTAGCCGACGCCCATAATTAAGATGTCCCGCGTCGTTGTTCAAGGCTCCAATATCTTAAGGTCAGTCACCACTTTCTAGCCGGAAAATTGTCTAAATCTAGGATCGTTCCGACCTTTATTTTATGGTACGACTGACTGCCAGGGTTAAATAAGCCAAAATGTCCTTTCCAGTCTGCCTCATTTCACCTACTGATAGCTCATTGTTAGCTGGCTGTTTGTGAGACTCCAGAATGGAACTTGAGAGCCGAACAGAATGCTCGTATTTTATCCATCCAGCAACCAGTCTAGATTGGCGAACGTCACTACCACGTGATTTAACTCAAATAGGGTCGTTTCAATAAGCGTGGTGGCATGTTTACATTTCACCACTGACTCCGTACATGCTCTTTCCTCGTCGTCTAGGGCATCGACTGGAAGTGTACCTGCTACATGATCTCGGAGATCCAGTACGGTGGCAGGGTGACAGACGACTTTGACCTGCGTCTGCTGAAGACCCTTACCCGAAACAATTTCCAAGAAGCAATGTTCTCGCCAGATTATGTGATGGTTGACCGTTACCCCATTCCCCTGCTTTCCACGGTCACGGAATACCTGGACTACATTCGAAACGATCTTCCACCACGCGACTCTCCTGAGGCCGTCGGACTGCATGCCAATGCAGATATAACTTACTCCACGCAGACCACGCGCCATATTCTAGCGACAATTGTCTCCATCCAGCCCAAGGACGCCAGTGGTGAGGGTGCAGACGACGACTCCGGTGGTGGTGAGAATGCTAAGCCACAGGCTGCAGAGACGCGTGAGAGCATCGTATATCGCCTGTGCACAGAGATGCTCAACAAACTGCCACCACCCTACGTGGACTTCCAGGTGCGAGCCCAGCTGGAGCGTTTGGGAGCCCTGCAGCCAATGACCATCTTCCTCCGACAAGAAGTACAGCGTATGAACAAGGTTATCAAACTGGTACTTGCCACGCTAACAGATCTGCGTCTGGCCATTGACGGCACGGTCGTAATGAATGAGAACTTACGAATGGCCCTGGACTGCATTTTCGATGCTCGTGTGCCCGGCTTTTGGGAGAGGGTGAGTTTTGCATTCTTTTTTTATGATGCTCGTCTAGCCGCCGTGAGGAACGAGGTTTACGGCAGCCGCACGCGGTGGGTACAGCAGCGGCGACCTGTGCGTGAATTTGGTTTATAGCGAGACAGACTTTGGCTGCATCTTCTTCATTATATCCTCTCTTGCTTCGGTGGCGGGGCACTATCAAGGAGAATGGAGACTGACGTGGGCAAAGTGCGTGAAAATGCCACATGTTCCAGGCTTCAGTCATTGTGAGAGGTGTTGTAGGACACATAAGCGAACATGCTATAACGGCCGCACGAAGAGCGAGGCATTGCAGCGTCACCGTCAGACCTGAGTAGGAGCAAGTAACTCTGTCATTTGGGTACGTTTTAATGCACGAATGTCAGCGCGTCGTGATAGATTCGAGGAGGCCAGGTTTAGTGACGATGGATTCTTTCGTCAGCCACCTGTGGGCCTGTCCGAGTCACGCCGGTCGGCAGTGAAAAGATAGATGAAGTAGCGTGAAGATACCGCGTACGCGCGCCACACAGGTTCTGGTCATTTACTCAACAGGAGTAGTCTTCATCAGATTGCATGCCTCTCGTCAGTGACCGATCTCATTAAATTTGATCAAAAATTCGTTTTTTATTCGCAAGGATTTTAGGCAGGTTTATACTACTGATTAACATGTAGCATGACCCAACTCTATTTCAGAGACAACAGGATGTTGGCTTTGGAATGCACACGTCTTTTCGGCAGCCTACAGGAACAGAATTCGATGAAAAAATGACTACTTATAGTATATTTTTATTAATTTTTTATTCAAATATATTTTATAGAAAACAAAATCAAACATATGCTTTCCTTTACTCAGTTGGAACCAAATCTCATGTTCGAATGTACGGTTTCGTTTTAAAAAATTTATAATTATAAGATTTTTAAGGTTGTGTAATATCCATTCAGAAGGCATCGTATCTGTCCATTCGTTTTTTGCTCTTTATCAAATATAGGACATTGTCCACATCCATTGTAAAATTTTATGAGCGCTATAGAGTAGCTTCTTAATGGCCCCGAGAAATGTTTGATTCTATTGGTGTAGCGTAGTCAGTTTTGCTAATTATTGCTCTTGCAGGCAGCCGACCCGACGTTTATCCAAAAGTTGGTATCTTGGCGTTCTCGAAAGTTCATGAGATGATGTCAAACGATGATCGATGTTTCAACCCCACTTAAGTGATCATTTCTACTCGAGAACTCATTCCAGAATTTCGGTTAACATTTCCTGAGATCAGTCACTGACCGTTTGTGAGATGTGCACTTACTCATAGGAAAAGTTTCGATCTTTTATTACGACGCTGACAAGCTGCATCTCATGGTTGTTGTGTTAGTTATGTAAGAAGTTATGCCGATCTTATTGCGCAAGTCCGCCTAATGAATACACATACAACTCACTGGTGCTGCGACCACTCCGTGGGGCATTTGGTACACCCGCCTCCCTTGCGTCCTCATGCGCGCTCGACTGCCTAAGTTTCCTTGGACAGTGCGACTAGGTAAGGTGAGTCGCTGAACGCTTGCTCCGCAGTCGCATGCTTATCAGTACCGTTCAAGTCTAGGAAATGCCAGCCAATCAGGTAATATTAATCGATAGTGCACAGAAAGCTGGAAAAAAACATGGAACCAATTGCATATTTTGGTAGGGATCATTCGTATGGCCGCCCAAACAGGTCATGGAAATAAGAACCGTCGGCATTAAATGTGGCCTTGCGCCAAATTCCGGGTAAATTAGGTATAGAATTAAGGTGAGTTTTAGGGTTAGGGTTAGAGTCCGGATTATGTTAACGGTTAAGATTTGGGTTCGTGTTACCTGAAGGGTTATGTTTAGGGTAGGACTAGGGTGTAGTTTTATGTAAGGGGTTAAGACACGGGAATATTTACCCCTCCTGAAATTTATCGTACGGCCACCGAAATTTAATCGGAGGTGCGTTTTGGGTTAAGCGGCCATACAAGTCGTCCTTACCCATGTTTTGGATAAATTCTCTCTACCCTCCTTCCTAGACATCCTGGGAGTCGTCAACACTCGGTTTCTGGTATACCGAATTATTGGAGCGTAATGCGCAATTCTCCGGTTGGCTTGAAAAGGGCCGTCCGCCGAGCTTCTGGATGACCGGTTTCTTCAACCCACAGGGCTTCCTGACTGCTATGCGCCAGGAGATTAGTCGTACCCACGAGGGCTGGTCTCTGGACACGGTGGTTCTGGCCAGCAAGGTGACTCGCTGCAATGTAGAGGAGTTGAATGAACCGCCGGCTGAGGGCGGCGTCTACATCTACGGGCTCTACATTGAGGGTGCCGCCTGGGAACGTCGTTCCTCCAGACTGATTGAAGCAAAGCCGAAGATCCTTTACGAGGCGATGCCCGTGGTGCACGTTTTTGCGGTGCAGGAATCCACCACTTCGAAGAAGATTGCGGAGTCAAGGATGCCCTATTCGTGCCCCATCTACCGAAAACCACGACGCACAGACTTGAAGTACGTCGCGAGTATCGACCTGAACTGCACGAAGACGCCGGATCATTGGTGCAAACGCAGTGTGGCTCTCCTCTGTGACATCAAGTAGACAGAGGTTGTGCTGGCTGTATTTTTGGGAGCGCTTTTCTGTGTGTGTGTGTTTGCATGTGAATATCTGTGCATAGTGCTGTGATAGGTCTCTGCTGAGAAGGAGAGAGGTGGGGGTCAGCCTGCGTCTGCTTGGTTTCATTTTCTGTACAACTATATAACCTAGGGAAGCCAATCACTGACCAACACGTCTCTGAGTATTCTAGCCTTTTACGAAACGTGCTAATAAATTTGCGGGCTGTTTTTGAGTCCGATTATAAAGATTGCCTTGCCTTGTTGTTTTTTGGGAGGGAGATTGACCACCTCGGCTTGCTCGACCTTGTAACAACGTTTAGGAGTCACCAAAACTGCTATCGATCACATTGGAAAGTGGCGTTTCTGTTTTACCCTGAGGATGAGCGTCTCCGGCCCATGTGGCCGGTAGCAGAGTGACTAACGGACCCTACTAAAGGTCACGCATTAGATGCGCTGAACCAGATCAGGGCATAACAAGCGTTATTAGGGACTCGCGCCCATAACAAATGCCATACGTGGAAGGTTTTCGCTAAATGGGGCCTTTTCAGAGAGTTTTGGTTCCATCCTGTCTGAATTGGTTTTCTTCTCTATGGCATAATTACTTTACGATCGACTGATTCATAGTGCTTCTCTCAGCTTAACTTTATTTCCTAGAAAATATGCACAAAACTTGAATACTTCTACTCATTTTCTAGGGAATTTGGAGCTGACAACTCGAAGGAAGTGGAGACTTTCAGATTTCTGCAAATTTTGCCAATAAGCATTCCGCAAATAAAGGCGAGTGTGCGAGTCCCAAGTTCTGGGTACAAACAAGAAGTATTTATGTATTATATGTGGCATGTACCCTATGACACAACGTTCATTTATCGACAGTAGCAAGCTGGCGGGTGGGCAGAATGGGATCGAGTAAGATCTTAACCACACCAGTGAGGGTCATGCGCTTACTTGACTTCTATACATACCTCACTGCACAAGGCACATGGCGTAACAACCATAACAACCGTAAAACATCTGTCTGCGTCTTCCCTGTTGTACCCTTAGCAACATACCTGTGTATTATGTGTGGCATGTGTCCTATGACATAAAATTTGTTTATCGGCAGTAGCAGCTGGTGGGCGGACAGAGTGGGATCGAAGGAGATCCTAACCACACCATTTAGGGGCACGCGCTTACCTGTATTCTCTTCTATCTGACAGGTTGATCGCCTTTCCCCACTATGTCCACCGTGTGCCCCAGAATAAGGTTGGTTCAGGGACAGGAACCTAGGCCGTAATACTGGCTGCCATGCCCTGATCTGGGCCCCGAGCATCTACCGCGTGACTCAATTTGGGGGTAACCTCTTCTGTCGCTGCATGTCGCATGCTCGTTATCGGCGAAAGCAATTCCCGCTCTGTTCTCTGCATTCTCCTTCCGATGGGCTTTTAAAATTTATCTGCCATTTGACTCTATGACCAATGGATATTTTCCGCTCTAAGTGGGAAACTAATTAGTTGGCCAAATAAAGCAGCGCTTTCGTCTTTGTTCAAGCTTGCCTGTTAACAAAGTCATTTGCGGCCTACGTTTGTAAGTCATCGAAGAAAAGTAGGTTCTCGCTTTAACTGCTTCTTTCAACTTTAAAGAAATCCACAAGTTTTCTGAAAAGCAATGGTTTGTTGATGCTGTTGACTACATGGTATGCAGTGCATCCACAATGTTCATCCAGCTGTGGAGTCGAACGGTTGAGTTCGCTACTTTTGGCTGAGTGCTCTGTTAAGGAAAAATTTGTCTGTTTCAACATAAGAGCATACTCTCTCTCTCTCTCCGAACTTCCTGGCAATTAGGATTCCCTGTCGTGCCTCATAAGGCTCTTGGGATTTCAGTTTATATAAACATGGCAAGAAGTAAATAGACCTTAAAGTGGACAACATTTTATAACTCATGTTTTTAGGTGGCTTGGGGTTGAATTTAGAACTCACATAGACAATACACTCACTCCTCCCCCTCCCCCATTCTCCCAACGAAACTGTTTACACCCATTTAGAGGTGGAAGTTAACTAGTCGACAAGGCGAAGTATTGCAACTCAAATATCAGAAAGAGATAATCAACAGGACACTCTGTAATGCGACCGCGAGTGGACAAGCAGCACAGAATGCAGCGACAGCAATAGGTTGATCGAGCCGAGAGGCAGCCCTTGATGATTGGTCACCCATATAAGGTGTGATGTGGCCAATCAGCGAAGAGCAGAATATCGATCGGTGTTGGCAAGCCGAAGGCTGAGTCACACGTGCCACGAGCAGTGAACCATCGATGAGGGTTCGGGCGCTGCGCCACGCCCAGTAGACCGCTACAAAGTATGCTGGCTTTGATGAGTACTTGCCTAACCTGGTCTAGGGACGTTTTGAAGGTCAGACTGGTAAGAAGTATACATTCGCGAGATTGGATAAAGGCTTCCAGCTGTCGTTGCATGTGGATTGGAGCTGGCATGGCCCTACAGAGGGCTTGTAGAGGTGTGGCTTAGCTGGGCAGATCGGAACTCTGTGAGATGACGCTGGCACGTCCTTGCAGAGGTTTTTAGCAAACGTTGCTGACAGCTGACTGGCTGAATGCTGACGACGAACTGGCCAATATAGCAGGTGATTGCATCTAATGAATCTGGGTCCTCGACGTTGCCAAATTTTCGCTACAGCAGACCAGTTGAATCGGAGTTAGGGGCAGGAGGGCTAGGTTTAGAGTTAGGACTCCGGAACTTGTACCCCGGGGAATTTAGAGCAAGGCCTTATGTAATATGAGGGGAGGGGGTACCTACTCCCGTGTCCGAATCAGGACCCTTACAGGTGCTCCAAATACTGACGTTCACCTACCGAAGTGACATTTTTGGAAGTCATAAGATGCAGAGAAGTCACCTGTGACGGATCTCCCAGGGCTCAGACGGTGGTCAGTTACAGAAGATCATCAAAGTCCTTGAAGGCAGTGCCTTGAAAACGAAAGTATTTTGATCGATCTTTGGGAAGATGACAAATACAACGGCCAGCATCACTACCTCACCTCTCTGGACTTGCGGTCGCCACTATGAGGATAATGTTATGAGTAGAATCGAATCTTCAGCCAGTCCGAGATGCTTAGACTCAGTGGTGGAATAATGCTATCCAAAAGGAACCATTTTGTCATGCAATACGAATAAGAGATCGTAAGTGCAGTGACTTCGAAAGCCTTGTGTCCAGGGGGTCCTAATTATGGCCACCGGCGTTGAACGTCTTGCATCTCCTAGTCCAGATGAGGGTAGTGGAACATAGAGTGAGGTAGATGCAGTAAATGTCTTCTCTCATTATAATCCAACGCAAGTCACCGTCCCTGCACTTCCCCGCTGTGGGACATACGGTGGACATCTTTGAACTACGACGGTTTTACTGTCGGCTATAGTTAGCCTCTTGTGCGAGAACGTGAACATGAAACCTTAACGAAATTTTCCATCCAATTTTCTGGCGTACGCGAAAAGGGCTCGGCATTAATCATGAGTGGGGCTGCACTATTCGGTACGGCAGCCGACTTACCTAGTAGAGGTCAGAGATAAGTGTAATGCAGTAATAAAAAAGGACACGAGAATGAAAAACTGAAATCACAAAGTTCTGACCCCTAAATTTTTGAAAAGCAGATAGTCAATTGGGGTTACCTGTCGGTTCCTAATGGTGTTGTCCCACTCAACGTCCCAGAGGATCGTCCCTGAGCCGAATGGATCCACGCAAATGAAACTTCGAGCAAACCATGAAGGACTGCGGCTGCCTACACAGATGGCTCCCCAAAAAAATGTGAACTTGACGTAGAACCAAGTTCTGGTGACCCGAGAGGGTTGCGCGAGCTCTTAAAGAGTCCTTTGTCCAGCAAAGTTTGACTGACAAACACAGGCAAGACTGACATGACACCTGGTGCAGGCTTATTCAGGTTCTCTACACACCACCATGTCTCCGACCAACACCTGGGACTCAACCTAAAAACGTTATGCATGTACACCGTATGCATGTCTTGGTGAAGCTAGGTCAATTTGAAGTTTCACCGATATCTTATCACAAGCCAGCATTTATCGGGATAAATCGGGTCGTTGTAAACACTGTAGTGAGAAAACGCTGGGTTTGTCACCATCTCAAAACCATTTAACTCTTTCTCTGGTGGTGTTGGTGGTAGTGGTGTTGGTGGTGTTGGTGGTGGTGGTTCTTGACCCTCTTGTGCTATTGTCACTTCTTTGTTTCTTCTGACTTTATGGCTTCTTTTTGCATATTCTTTGAGTGAGAGGCAATCGCAGCAGCAACTATATTAGCAGGACTTAGACCGCATTGAACGCACGGAAATCCATTAACTGCAGAAAGTGCCATAATCTCCACAGGCCTTCAGTCACAACTTTCTGTGACCGCATGAAAACTCTAGCTTTTTGTTCACGAACACATCTCTCCACCAAAAAAGTCGAAATGCAGCAGGTCAGCAAAAATCCAAATCAAGGCTACTCCACTAATTTATGCTGTAGTCTTAGGATTGGTCCCATAAGCCTACTGGCGTTAAGGTCGTCCCAATACCTTTGTTCGTGGCGCTAATTAATGCATCACCTTGTTGAACACTGGCAAACCTAATTAGACACCTCGTCCTCACAAGCACAAGTTCGCCAAGAAGCATAAGCTCCTAAATTGATACCATCATGCGGCATGTCTCTGTTTCTTTTTTTTTCAGACAGAAAAACGTAAGTAGAACTGCAGTCTCTACAATCAGACCATTAGCAGTGAATTAATGTCAGCTTTAATTGAGGTTTTTGGCTCTCGCTTATCGGTATGGGTATTGGAAATAAGATGGTTTAGGAAAGTCTGATAAAGTGCGGCAGGAAATTCTGCTCAACAGGTTGCGGATGGAGCTAAGTTTCAGTGAATGACGGGGTGCTGATCAAGAATAGTGTGGTCTAGCAAGTTCAACGTTTATCAACTGCGAAAACTGTTCACGACAGGCCGTTGAAGCTAGTATTACTGGGGCTACGAGTCCAGTTATTCATTAACCGAGCTGTGGGTGTAGATTTATCTGGTTCTGTTTAAGGGGACGTAAACCTCTCTCTCTCTCTCTCTCTCTCTCTCTCTCTCTCTCTCTCTCTCTCTCTCTCTCTCAAGGCCATTATGATAAGTCCCTTATCTATATTACTAGCCGCTGTGCAGCTTCGGGTGGGGTTTTAGACTGAAACCCAAGGCACAGTATGACGAGTAGGCCCCGTAACGTGAGCGGTGAGCTGGTATAGTTCAAATATTCCCGATTGCAACCGACAGCACAACGAGCCCGTGGCTCAATGGGTAAAGTATTGCAATGCTAAGCAACAGAACCTGGGGTAGAGCCTCAGGAGTTATAAAAATCTGGGGCTGTGTGTGGCTGGCTGATGATGGTAATAAGCCAGCGATCGCTAACGGATCTCACTCGTCCCGTTTTGTCTTGGGGCTCACTCTTCAGCCCCGCCAGCAACCGCACAGCGGCCAGTAGTAGTAAAGGCAGATTAAAAACACCGACAATGACTAAGGAAATTGGAATGGCTATCTCTGGTTTATTAGCCGTCATGAGCCCACCATGTTCAAACAAGTTTTTAAAAAATCTGTATTCTATACAAAATGATTTTTTAAATATCTGTCACAGAAGGCTATTAATAGAGGTGAAAATAAGACATTTCGGTTATTTTTTTTTCAAAGAACAAGAACGCGAAATGGTTGGAACAGCGTTTTCGCAAACAACTGACTAGAATTCTGATCAACAACTGTCACCTACGTTTGCGCAAGCACCGAGTTGTCATAGAGGAATGTATGATTTTTCATACTTGGAAGGTATACAATTTGTGGACTTCAAACCTAAAACATAAATGCAACGGCAGATAGGACTCAGTTATCATGCACAAATGCAACTGAGTTATGATGACAACCAGGGAGGTAAAGGAAATATGGCATCGTCGGGAGCAAGTAGCTGAAGGGTCTGAAATGAAATCCTTTAACAACATCTGTCGGTACTTTTACAATCCTTCAAATGAAAATGACCTTAACCAATTATGAATGAGCCAGATTTAAGCCTAGGATATTTAGGAGGGGATAAATTTTAATTAGTTTAAAGATCCAGTTTTCAACGAAAAGCTGTCGATTCGGTCGCTTTGGAAGTGACCCGACTCTACCCCAGTGTAGGAGCTGCGACCGACTGCCATCCTCGTGCCGGTCACCTCACTTGCTTCTTGGTCTCAAACAACTCGAGGTCACGCAACTGCATCACAACGACTCCTGGCTCAAGACAACCGCACCTGATTCCAGACGTGCTGATCTGCAGCCACCTTGTCGATCTCAGCCGAAACACACATACGTCCGGAGCGACACAGTCGTCCGTGCCGCCACCTGAAACACCAAACCTCGGCTACTGCAACACCGACCACTCGACGGAACCCTTAGTAGTGCAAATCAAACCAGTAGACACCTCGATCCGGCACACACCTCAAAACAGCTGAAACTATAGCCCCTCTCTCTCTTAGACATGACTAGGAACAGTCACCACGCGCCCTGGCCGCGTCATTGCTGACAGCAACCCCGGTTCTTTACACCATTTACCCTCATTATGCTGTCTCCCTTCTTATCCTGCTACTCCAAACTTTACTTAGTGTTTGTGGCACGCAAACTTGGGGCTTATGAGATAAGAGGCTTTTGTAGTGCAGGAACAGTTGGCGCAATGTGTTACTATTTATGTGGACATTTAACTAAGTATTCACCATCGTGGAACGAAGCCCAAAAAATCCAGCAAAGGTAACCAAATTGACCCAAATATAAAAATGAAAGTGAATTCTTTCTTCCGTGGCAGAAAAATTTTAAGGGTTTTTGGGAAAATTAATCACCAGGCCAAGCATTCCAATTTCTCCGTGGCAAAAATGAAGTGTGTGTAAATTCTTCCTCAAAATACTTGATTAAAGTGCTTTTTATAGAGGACACATATTCGAAAAGGTTTTCCTCATGATCAAAAGCTTATTTATCACAGACATTCGTTGTGGATGCCCCTATATTTTGACAATTCGAGTTCATGTATGAGCGAGTCTAAAAACATCACCTAAGTGACCATCTGCATAAAAAGAACGCCCAAGAGCTCCCCACTTCGGTAAAGGAGTTTTAAGGCCTATCGTATGTTGAAGATTTCGCTAAACACAAACTACAGAACCTATTTTTTAGCAGTCGAGTGAAAAGAGTGGGAACACTGAAAACTGCAAAGCATCAACTGACATTTCAAGGATACGCGGTAACTCACCGATTTCCACCCTCATCAAAACCACACACCGTAACTTTACGGAAGAACAGTTCTCCTGATACACAGAAAATTATTTGCTAATGACCGGCCTCTGAATCACATGACATGTTGACCGTCGATTTCGACGAGGTCCACCGTATGCTTCACACCAGGTGGTGCAGGGACGATGAAATGCACGTGAATTAGTTTTAAGTGACAGTAGCCTTGCGCTGCAGCTACCGTACTCTTTCCTCCTCCCTCACCTGAGCCCGGTGTCAAGACAGAGTCAAGAAGACCGGAGATGGGAGAGGACGCAGGTGGCTGGCGCAGCTGGAGCCGCCCCTGGGTGTACCAACACACCTGGCTCGGATCCTACGGATTGGGAGTGCCATAAAGGCCATATGAAGAAGGAGCCATTGCAGCCTGACTCTCAGTCCGCCAATCCACACAAAACACACATTAGGCTGACCACGCGGTCCGAGTTATCCCGTCAGTTGGCAACCTTCCAAGCCACGGCTTTTAGCGCACCATGATAGTTTCAAGCGCGTCAGATTGTTTATAGTGAGGAAAATGCGCTGAGCTGTTAACCTCACTCTCTCCCCCACCCCCACAATCATACCGCCATGCGAACCAGTCAGTTGTCTGAGGTGGGAGTGGGCGCATTGGCTGACGGGTCGGCGTACCCGTCTTCGCACGCCAAAGCACGACCTGGCCCCCATAACGTACACACCAGGATTTACTTACTCAGGGGATATGGAGGAGCCATCGTCGTCTGACTCCCAGTCCACTGGTCAGTCACATATCACATATAACAACATACAACATCGCTATCTCCCCGGCAGGACTTGACACCGTCAGTACGCACCCTGGTCTCACTGCTGTCTGAGACAGCAACCCCAGTTCTTTACACAAGAAACCCCCTCACTATGGTGTCTGACCCCATTATCCTGTCAATCCAGACTTGAACTAAAGATTAAAAGGGTCATGCGCTGTGAAACTATAATCTCTCAAATTATCAGTTGTTCAGGGATGAAATCCTACGTCTAGTAAAAGCTATTTGAAATGCGTGTCCTCCTTTCCACAGGCACATACATAAGTTGGGAATAGGACACTTTTGTAGAGCTGACGGATGTTCACATACTTTACCTTATTCCAAGGTCAAGTCAAGGTAAAAATTTGGACAGGTAAGGCGTCTTTCCCATGTCCTTGAACATTCGTGATAATGTGCCTGGTGCAAATGAACGAAATTCACTTTTCCTGTATATTGAAGCCTTTTTCCCTATATGTGTTTAGGCTCCGTTCTAAGATTGCAAATGCACAACCAAGCAGCTGTTTAAAAACTAATCTATTGCAAACACTTTTAATATTCAGTCCAGTTGGCTCCTAAATAAGGCATTAGCGGAAACCGGATCATATAAAAAGTATCCTAAAACAAGTTGAATATTGAAGTTAAAGAGTATTCGCAAAGGCAGAAAAACGTCGGGACGTCTAAAAAAGTATTGTCAGTGGACGTTAGTACTATGGTATAGGGCATATAGATTTACCAATCTGCATTTCTAAAGTCGATAAAACGTCTGGTTCTCTAACCATAACCTTCTTGCTTGCACCTTGGTTCATCTGATCTACGTGGAGATAAATATCAACTTTTAAATGCAACCATTTCCGTTTCGTAAAACTTTCAAGTCTAAATCACTCTCAGTCTCCACCGAGACCACCGAGTTTTTCACAATTAGGTCAAATGAATTGCTCAAATCTGTCAAAACCCCTGATAAAAATATGCATAAACGTATTCTACAGGCAAGAACGCATCTGCCGAAATAGGCTAGACGAATAAATAAAAATGACGACATCTTACCTGCCGACAATTGTTCGTTTCAATTTCCATCACCACATTTCATGATGGTCATATCCGGTGTGAAATCGATCCGGTAACAGTCACGAGAACGCAACTGACAATCCGTGGTGCCGCACACAAGCTACGTGGAATTTGCAATTTGATTATATAGCCTGATGATCGCAGTCATGTGAGAGCAACGTTCACCAATCCATCCTGTTTGCATGCTGGGATTGAACATTGAGGCTGAAGGTCTACAACCCCTGACAGGCAGTCGCATGGAGCCCAGTAATCAATAATCGAATAAGGTTTATCACTAAGACAAGGGACGATAGAATGACCATTCCTGACGTAGTTGCCACCATCAGCCAAGGAAATGGGGGTGTGTTTATCTCGACTGTGCGACCCGGGTGATGGCGGCAAATATGATATAAATGGCCATTCAAACTTTCCTGTCGTTGCCAGCATGTTCTTTCTCGCAGATTAACTCGCGTTACTCTTATGTGACTTTGCAGCTGCCTGTCTTCACATTCGACAGCCTTACTCAGCTAGACTGTTAGCGCGTTAAGCTAGAAGACTAACTGGACCCCAGTTGGGTCTTTTCCACCATTGGGCCGCCTACTGAAGATACAAATATACCGGAAAGGACAGTGCAGAGTCCGTCATTTTTTTCCCGCCTACTGACTGGGTAACAGGGCACTCCTGTAAACGTCAGCTAAGTGCCGGTAAGGGTGAGTTCAGAAAATCCTGGAAGAATATTCCTGTGTTTGATAAAGGTACTGGTTTCTCGATCACGCCCATACTCTTTGTCACTCACAATTCGGTGCAAGAAACGGTATTTCTGAAGTATCCATACCTAAGTTGGTATGCGCTTTTATTCTGCTTTGGGTAATTTCGGAGGAAATTAGTGCGCAAACTTGAAGTAAATCCTTCGGATCAAACCTTTTCAGACTCGGTCCAAAATTCGGTATGCATATTTGGGCGGAAATCTACAGACTACTGCAAAATTGCCACGTTATCTTAAACATTTGGAACAATTATTTATTACACAAGTAACTAATAATAATAATAATAATAATAATACGGGAAATGCTGAGGGATCCACTGATCAGATGAACCCCTCGCAGCTGTGCCACGCAGTGGCAGAAGATCGGCGAAACACGTGTCTGGGCTTTTAGCTAGTACCTATGCTGCCAGTATGGCGAATAATTTCATAAAGAATAAACATTCATTATTATTGGACTATGGCTACTATTATTGATTTCTTTAAGAGTAAATTTGCCTTTCTGTACAGCTGGTTGAAACCCCATGTACGGGTGGTTGTCTGCCGTCGGAATGTCAAGCAGGTTTAATTATTGATTCGCAGAATGAATGCACCAAAATGTCTAGTCATTAATATTGATAGCACCATATATTTCTTGACCATTTACTGACAAAGAAATAAACACAAGTGGTGTTCCAGGAATAATCCATAAATAGGTTTCGGTAATTTACTGAAAGGTCAACGCGATTGCATGTCACATTTTCGAGTCTAAAATCCTGGAACTCTGTTGGTCGGTCTAGTGGATAATGCCGGATTATGAAATTCAATGACAGCGACAGCTAAAGCCATAAGTAGACCTTAGTCACTAGACCCTTCAGGCACAGTCCCGGATAGGAAGATAATTTGAACGCCAGTTGAGAGCGCACTGTACAGAATGATTGGCGAACAGGCTGGATCAAGTTTGCAGTCGAGTGGGGGCAGTGTCAGCGAGCAAATCGAGTCGGACACGAAGTTAATTTGCCATTTCACGCTAGCCGTGATTTGCAGAGAATCGAACTGCTATTGGTACACGCGTGCTAGTACACGTGAGAGGCACAGCGTTACAGCAGACGCCTGGAGTAGGCGCATGATGTGACGAATGGGTAACTTGCTAAAATCACTCTAAGTCGACTTGAAAACAGAAATCCGGTTAAGTACCTAGTAAGGATTACTTATACAGCCCGCTAAATAGGACAGGAGCACAGGTGGCTTTGCGCCAATTTCCAAATAAATTAGGTCTAGGGTTAACTAAAGGGTTAGATTTAAGCTCCTGGTTAATGCAAGGGTTTTGGTTACGTTTATGGTTGAAGTCAGGGTTAGTGTTAACTGTAATGTTAAGATTTAGGGTGGGGTCAGAGTTAAGATTACAATATCGGTTTAGGTTTATAGTGTAAGAGCTAGGACACGGGAATATTTAGTCCTTCTGGAATTATGAGAGAGAGAGAGAGGGGGGGAGAGAGGAGGGAATACGCTTTATTATGAAAGTGTTATTCTAAATTTTCAGCAAACAATGGCTCCATTCACTGAGAGAATAGGATAAGTTAACAGATTATGCAAGAATCAAAAAAGTTTAAAATGGACATCTAGTGGGGGAGACAGTTCCACTCTCAACTTCTGTAGTTCAATCTCTTCACACGTAAGGTAGCGGGCTAGAAATGGCAAAACAGAGCACTGATATGCCGATGTACGGCAAGCGATATGACGAGAGCCTCGGCACATGGGATGGGAAGACTTCAAAGCAATGAGATCGGAGTAGAGGGGGTGGGTAAAGTCATCGAGAATTCGCTCAACAAATTGCTTGAATATTGCGAAGTGTCGTTCTGTTATCTTATCCACTGAAAAGTAAAAGAAACACCCGCAGCACAAGAAACCATTCGGAGGATACGTTTTAAAATCAGCGAATCCTTTTCAAGCAAAACTGGAAAAATCATGGGAGAACAATAAAGGATGCGGGAAAGAGTACATACATTTATAAATCGCCAGATGACAGTTCGACCGTCGATTTCGACGAGGTCCACCGTATGCTCCACACCAGGTGGTGCAGGGACGGTGACTTGCGCGTGAATTAGTTTTAAGTGATAGTAGCCTTGCGCTGCAGCTACCGCACTCTCTCCTCCTCCCCCACCTGAGCCCGGTGTCAAGACAGAGTCAAGAAGACCGGAGATGGGAGAGGGCGCAGGTGGCTGGCGCGGCCGGAGCCGCCCCTGGGCGTGCCACCACACCTGGCTCGGATCCCACGGAGTGAGAGTGCCATAAAGGCCACATTAAGAAGGAGCCATTGCAACCTGACTCTCAATCCGCCAGTCAGCCACTCCACATAAAACACACATTGGGCTGACCACGCGGTCCGAGTTATCCCGTCAGTTGGCAACCTTCCAAGCCACGGCTTTTAGCGCACCGTGATAGTTTCAAGCGCGTCAGATTGTTTTATAGTGAGGAATATGCACTGAGCTGTCGACCTCACTCTCTCCCCACCCCCACAGTCAGACCACTGTCCGAGCCGGTCAGTTGCCTGATGTGGGAGTGGAACACATTAACTGACGGATCGGCGTACCCGTCTTCGCGCGCCACAGCACGACCTGGCCCCATAACGCACACACCAGGGATTCACAAACTCAGGGGATATGGAGCAGCCATTGCCGTCTGACTCCCAGTACACTGGTCAGCCACTCGACACACACAGCATATAAACTGAGCCGACGGCGTGGTCTGGTGGAAGCGTCAGATTGGCAGACTTCCAAGCCACGGTTTCTAGGAGATCGCTATTTTATCAGGTATATTATGATGATAGTGAGGGTGTTGTCTATGGATTAGTGAAGATGGTGTGCGCTGATGTAGCTTAGCCTCCGGTGGTTTACCGGAGGTTGTCGTGGAGGTGCATGTGTCCTAAGAGGCCCATGCGGTGTGTAAATGTGCGGGAGCAAGGAGGTCAGTGAAGGCGGGCGCGTCGACTATATGTCGGAGCCCCAGGCACTGGTTCACCAGCCTCCGTGCGATGGATTCGCAGGTGACCGACCAGGCCGATGCGTGAGTTGAAGTTGCGGGCGCAGTGTGGGCAGGAGAAATCGGTAGAGGCTGGGGCGATGTCATTCATGGTAGTGGGGGTGGCGGTTGCGCTAAGAATGGCAGGAGCGGAGGGTGTGAATGGTGTATCGGTGTTGTCGGCATTGTGGTGAATTCCGCTGTCATGGATGCGCATGTGACCGAATAGGCCCATGCGATGAGTGAATGCGCGAGTACAGTGAGGGCAGTGGAGGCGACGATCTCTGCTGTGTGATGGTGTTCCAGGCACTGGCTCACCGGTCTCTGTACGATGTATTCGCAAGTGACCGACCAGGCCGATGCGTGAGGTGAATGTGCGGTCGCATTGAGTACAGCTGAGAAAAGAGATTCTCCATCGCTGATGGTGGTTGTAGTGGTAGTAGTGAAGGCGAAGGCAATGGTGGTTGCGGTGGTGGGGGTAACAGGCGATGAGTAGATGGATGCGGTCTCTATGATGGTGGGGAGTAATGGAATTGATTCCAGGAGTGAGGGTGGGAGAGTCAGAAGGAGGGTTGGCCGAATTTGACATAAAAATTGGAATTGTGGGATTGTTGGTGCATTGCGTCCGAAGATGTCCGACCAGGCCGATTCGCGCGCGGAAGATGCGTTGACAGCGCGGGCATGTTGGCAGGGCCTGGGCATTGGCGGTGTTGGTGCGGGGCGCTGGTGACTTTCGTGCCGCTCTTTTTATTCTTGGCGGCGGCGATCCGGTTGGCCTCGTAGATTGCTGAACCAGTCTTCACTGATCTTCTCCATGCCGGTCTATCCTGGGCGAGGTCTTCCCAGGTCGCCGAGTTGATTTGCAGTTGCTTCAGCGATTTCTTCAAAGTGTCCTTGTAGCGTCGTTTTTTTGACCCCCTGCCGACGAGAACCCGTAGCGACATCTCCGTAGAAAAGTCGTTTGGGTAGTCGCTCGTCGTCCATTCTTACCAAGTGGCCGCTCCATCGCAGCTGCACTTGCCTCAGCATGGCATGGATGCTGAGGATTCCGGTCCGCTCCAGGACTTCCGTGTCCGGTATCCTGTCTTGCCATCTCAGCTTCAGTATTCTGCGGAGGCAGCTGAGATGAAAGTGATTCAGCTTCCTGGCTTGGTTCGAGTAGACGGTCCAGGTTTCCGCTCCGTAAAGGAGTGTCGACAAGACGACGGCCTTGTACATCTTCAGTTTGGTGTTCAGGTGAATACCGTGGCGATTCCACACGGAGGCCTGCAGCCGGCCGAAGGCCTGACTAGCTTTGGAAATCCGTTGGGCAACCTCGTCATCGATTCTCGTGTTGCGCGAAATCGTGCTTCCTAGATAAGCGAAGGTGTCCGCACGTTTTTGGAGTTGAACACCGTTGACATTGATTCGAGGAGCATTGTATTCCGCGCTGGGTGGCGGCTGGTGCATGACAACCGTTTTGGCTGTACTGATTGTTAATCCAAAATCGGCGCAGCCTTCGGCGAAGAGGTCCATGCTCCTTTGCATGTCCTCCTCCGTCACGGTGTTAAGGGCGCAGTCGTCCGCGAAGAGCAAGTCATGGACTGTAGTCGTAGACACGCGCGTTGGAGCCTGCATACGCCGACTGTTGAGAAGGCGCCCGTCAGTTCTGTAGGCGATGCGAATACCAGGCTGCTCATCACGGTAGGCGTCCATCAGCATAGCCGAGAACATGAGACTGAAGAGGGTGGGGGCCAGTACGCCAGATAAGGGATTAAGGTATGTCGTAGAAACGTAAACGCAGGATGTAATAAAGAAGTTTACGAATTTAGTAAAGAGGGTATCAATATGGAGGGAGAAAGAAAGATGGGATGTCAGAGTAATGCCAAGGTACCGGAAAGAGGACACCTCGTTGGGAAGGACGGCTGAAGATCCAGAACTAGGAGAGGGTCGCAGGCGAAAAACACATCAGACAGATTTCTCGTGGTTGATTTGAAGACCATTATCTGATGACAATGATGAGACATGGTTTATGACATCCTTCAGAGACTGGAAATGTGTCTGATTTTTAAGAGGATGACCAAAAACAATGTCATCGGCATATTTTATATACATGCAGTTGTTTGGTGACCTCAAATTGTCAGTGTGGAGGAAGAAGAGGTGAAGGGATAGGATGACACCTTGAAGAACAGCACAGTTGTTGGGATGGACTGTAGATTTCCACCTGCCAGATTTTACGAATGGAGTGTGGGAAGTAAAATATTCTCCGAGTCAAGAAACAGCCCAGCCGGGAGAGCCACATGCATATATTTTGTTAAGGAGGAGATGGTGTTGAAGGCAGATGAGTAGTCAAGAAATGCACATGCATACGGACAGCAGCCCTTATCTAAACCTCGTAGAGCCAATGTAATACAAGGGCAACGGCGTCTAGGGTACTACGCGTGGCCTTCTATGCGAATCGTAATAAATCGGAGAAATTGGAGGAAAATGGCATAATTATATCTAAGGTGACTCGCTCAGTAAGCTTCAAATAAAGCGGAAGAGTCGGCGTTTGGAAGAAAAGACTTAAGACCAAAATTGGTGGATATGTAGGGATACGAGTGATTCTTTCTGTACGCCTAACGTCAGGAATTTTCGACAGCACGAAGGAATAAATTTTTGGAAGGCCTAGTAGTACAGAATGATCGGAACCGGAAAACGCAGATCTGTTTTAACAAAGAAAAGCTTGGATTGGCTGGCCAAAACGTGATCAAGAAGGGCATCAGCTCTGGCGGGCTTTTGAATTTGAGCCACCTTTTTGTTTGCCCTCCATTCACGTGGAAATGTTCTCTTTGATATCTTGATCTTTTTCGCTGCTTTATTAACCTGAAATATCTTTATGAGGTCATCTCTTAGGTGCGTTCGCACCTTTTTGAAGGAACTTGAACTAAAAAAATACCTAATAATTGCCATGGTGTCAGCTGTTGTACTTTTCGGCCAACAGGTCGGATTTGTGACCTCTCGTGCTAGCTTTATCGCGTTTTCACGGCCACGCTTACTGCTCGAGTTGGGCGCTTCTAATCCTCTGTTGGGGGGGGGGGGGGGGGGGGGGGGGGGCATATAAGTCGTGCTTACCAGGTAAATTTCGGGGTTCGCAAAAAGTTGCCTTTCATGCAAAGGATCGCACTGTCTCACCTAACCTCAGTTGTTGTCGTCGTTCCAAGCAGGTGTCTGTTTAGAAACTGCTGCTAGTGCCTTCCACTCACTAGAGTACATTAAAGGCTTCATTGGCTCTCACACATTGACCTGTGTCTATTAGGTGTCGCAGAAAGGAACTGAGGACTGATTTCTCGTTAGACTTTTCCGCACTACGCTCGTGAACACGCATTCACCCTCTGAGAACAAGTCCTGACTTGTTCGACTACTACAGTTTACACCTAAAAGGTGAGTGTATTAGTAAATACACACGCTCGACATTTAAGCTGCAGCTCGTGTTGTTACTCTAGGTGTAGAATGAAAATAGCCGGGTACAGCATTCATGTGTTAGCTGCTGAAAGTGTGATTTAAGGGGCTAGTTCACCGAAAGTTTATAACCAACTCTGTGATTCGGATTGGTCTTTCGGAAAATAGTGTTGGAGACCAATAATTTTCCACCAGCGCTCTTCTGATTTCCTGTACTCCTGCTTCGCTTTCACGTAGCTAGCGAATTCTTCTGATCTTGCTGACAAATAATCGAAAGAAGTTTAGCTTCCCACCGAAGTTCACAAAGCTACTCGGCAGAGCCCACTTACAGCAGATTTTTCTTCGTAAAACATCCAGGAGTACAATCGCTTATAGGCTAAAGATGGTAAACAGATAAACCCCATTCCCTTAGAGTCGCGTCAGCTTTTGCACATGCTTCGGAAGATATCATACAAAAAAAGTGTTATAAACGTTTGCATAAACAACTCCCGGATTCAATTAACGTATCCGGTAAGAGAAAGGGGCAGAACTGGCGCCAGAACGACTTGTTTATCTATCTAGGCTATCCAAGTCATCTAGGAATCTACCGTCAGTGACGAAAACAACGACGAATAAAGCGACAGTGACAGGGCAGTTGAACCAATCGACGACCACTATAACAGATCTGAGATGACTAATCTCAACTCTGTGCGTTTGCATGAGGTCGCTAGGCCACTTCGTTGAGCTCTCATCAGGCCCAGAATTCAATCTACTCCAGACCTGCATTGCTTCTGCCTGTGAAATGTAACCTGTGATGCATTTGGAGGATGCCGTAGCCGTCTGCGATTATCGGTAACTTCACCATATCAAAAAACTTGTATTAATATAAGCACAACCCAATCTTTCATTATGACGGACCAGTTCATTTATCCTGTCTTGCAACATTTATAATCCATATTGATATGTTCAAAGAACTTGTAGTGACCCAACGCCGTGCACCTATTTAATGCTGAACCTCTCGCGTCTACATGCACGTGCGCACCAGTGGCTGTCTGGACCTTGATAATCCTGCCCGTCCACACCGGCCCAATCATCTTCAAGGCTGACTCACACTTGACCACGCTGGACGTCCTGGGACGACTTCGGACGCTCCGACACTAGGGCTGTGGAAGACGCGGCGGCTGGACTTGCTCTCGTCAGGCAGCCAACGTCCTCAAACCCCTTCAGCGATAAGTCCGTCTCCGGTGTTGTGTGTGTCTCCACACCCAGTACGTCTGCTCCTTTCCCCCTGCCCTTCCCGCTCTCCTCTTCCCCCTGCCCTTCTCCGTGTCCACCTTTCTCCACCCTGCCCTTCCCACTCCTCCCTACCCACCCCCTATCCACTCCTCCCTTCCCGTCCTTCTCCCCTTACATTTCCCTCTTCCCTCCACAGTCGAAAAATCCTATAGCGGGCGTGACAGCAATCCCTTAGGTGGCCCAGGCGAATCAATCGTTCTCTCACTAACCAAAATCGTGACCCAAAGTGGAGTTCGGTATCCGCCTGAGATGACTCAACGGCCCTATTTAGGGACAGCACTGCTTACACCCCTCGTGGGGGAAGGGCTAGAAAAGGTGCCCTAAACAAATGCTGGGTTTCACGACAGATGCAGCGGACCGTGGCTCGCAGACTGCAATTTCATGCGGCCGAAAATTTTAAACAATACCAACAACTTCTCTCCAAATCCCTCCCACCGTACCCTCTGGCGTAACCCCCGGGCTGTTCGAGTGAGCCCACTCACTCTAGCAGTCTGGAATGTTCGATCCCTTTTAGACAATCCGAGGAAGAACCGACCGGAACGGAGGACGGCGCTAGTCGCTCGGGAACTGGCGCAATACAAGGTGGATAGTGCCGCTCTCAACGAGACCCGATTCTCTGAGCAGGGTCAGCTGGAGGAGGTGGGTGCTGGCTACACCTTCTTCTGGAGCGGTCGCCCAGAGGCACAGCAATGCGATGCTAGTGTCGCCTTTGCCATTCGGAAAGATATTGTGGAAGACTGCCCTATCTGCTGCAGGGCATGAATGATCACCTGATGAGCCTCCGCCTGCCTTTTCGGGGAGACAAGTTCGTTACCATAATCAGCGCCTACGCCCCTCCCCCCCCCCCCCCCCCCCCCCCAAATTACAAGCTCCGACGAGGCAAAGAAGAAATTCTATGAGGACCTGCACGCCCTCTTTTCACCTGTGCCGAAGGCCGATAGGTTAATTGTTCTTGGTGACTTTAATTCCCGCGTCGGGACAGACCAGACCACGTGGAGAGGAGTGCTGGGGTCCCATCGTATCGCCAATTTAAACGACAACGTTCATCTTCTTCTCCTACGGACCTGCGCAGAGCACCGCCTGATCCTGACCAACACCTTCTTCTGCCTCCCAATAGGCAGAAGGCAACCTGGGTGCAGCCCCGATCGGGACACTGGCACCTGCTGGATTATGTTTTCGTCCGGAGGTGAGATCAACAAGACGTGCTGGTGACAAGGGCGATCTCCGGTGCCAGCGGATGGATAGATAATCACCTCGTCATCTCCAGGATGAGGCATTGTCTTCAGCCAGGCCGGAGCCTCCAAGGTTAGTGACCGCCAGGTAAGTTGAATACTGCTTTGTTGAATTTGCCTGTTCGCCATCTCCATTTCGGCAACGAGCTGGCCAACCGACTAGCCAACCTCCCAGTCGCCGATGAGGACGCCTCCATGGAGAACCATTGATGCCAACCGAGGGACACGATTCAATCAATCGCACTGGATGTTCTCGGTCGTGCATGTCGTCAATACCAGGACTAGTTTGATGACAACGACGCAGACATCAACAATCTGCACGCTGAGAAGAACTAGTTGCACGAAGCCTACGTAAACCGTCCTGCCACTGCAAACAAGACGGCCTTCTACCAAAGTCGCCGCTTTGTACAGCACTGGCTGTGGGAGGTGCAGGACGCCGGGATGGCCCGCAAGGCCGAGGAGATCCAAGGGTACGCGGACCGCAACGAATGGAAGATCTTTTTCACCGCCATCAAAACTGTCTACGGACCTCTCGTCAAAGGAACCGCCCCTCTTCTCAGTGCTGATGGAATTACCCTGCTCCTTGAGACGAAGCAAATTCTGAAGCACTTGGCCTTAATTGATCATCAGCCATCTCCGATGCTGTCATTGACCGACTGTCTCAAGTGGAGACCAATGCCAACCTCGATCTTCTGCCCCCTCTCCAAGAAACCCTCAGGCTCATGCACCAACTTTCCAGTAGGAAAGCACCTGGATCAGATGCAATCGCTGCTGAGATTTACAAGCATGGTGGCCCGCAACTGATGAACCAGATCACAGCGCTCTTAAAGGCGATGTATCACCAAGGATAGTCCCTCAGGATTTCAAGCATGCCACCGCTAACTCTGCAATAACTACCGGAAAGCCAATGCCCTCTTCAGTCTCATGTTCTCTGCCATGCTAATGGACGCCTACCGGGACGAACGCCCCGGGATCCGCATCGCCTACCGGATGGATGGCCGATTCCTCAATCAATGGCGGATGCATTCCCTTTCGCGTGTATCCACAACCACCATCCACAAAACATCTCCTCGCTGACGACTGTGCATTAAATGCAACGAGAGAAGGGTACGTGCAAAGGAGTATAGATCTCTTCGATGCCACTTGAAACAACTTCGGACTGCGCATCAATATGGAGAAAACGGTGGTCATGCATCAGCCGCCGCCCAATACCATTTACAATGCACCTCACATCAATTTCAATGACACTCAACTGAAAACCCTGGACACCTTCACCTACCTGAACAGCCATCTCTCCCGAAGCACCAGAATCGATGATGAGGTCGCCTACTGGATCGCCAAAGCCAGCCAAGCCTTTGGACGCATGCAGAACGTGGTCTGGAATCGACACGGTCTCCACCTCAGCACCAAACTCAATATGTAGGAAGCTGTCATATTGTCAGCGCTGCTGTATGGAGAGGATACCTGGATGGTCTACCAAAAGCAGGCGAGGACGTTTAACCACTTCCACCTCATTTGCCTCCGACAGAATACTGAAGCTGAGATGACGAGACAGGATCCCGGACACAAAATTGCTGGAACAAACAGGCCTCCTCAGCATCTACGCACAGCTGAAACGACTGCAACTGCACTGGAGCGGCCACCTTGTGAGGATGAACAACGAACTACTCAAACGACTCTTCTACGGAGATGTCGCCACGGTTTCTCGTTGGCAAGAGGGTCAAGTACGACACTGCAAGGACACTCTGAAGACTTCCCTGAAGTAACTGCAGTTCAACCCGTCAAGCGAAGAGGACCTCTTCCGGAACCAATCGGCCTGGAGGGGGAAAGTGAACGCAGGGGCAGCAATTTATGAAGCTAACCGGATTACCGCCGCCAAGATCAAAAGGGTGGCACGAAAGTCGCCAGCGCCCCAGACCAGCACCGCCAATGCCCAACCTCTCCTAAAATGTCTGTGCTGTCAACTTCTGCACGCGAATAGGCCTGTTCGGACATCTTCGGATGCAATGCACCAACAATTGGACAATTCCAATTTCTACGTCAACTTCTGTCAACCCTCCTTCGGAGCCCCAAAACGGTCATCCCTGGCACCAATTCTCCCACTCCCATCATCGTAGGGACCACATACGAATACTCATCACCTGATACCTCCACGACCACCACCAGCGATGGAGACTCGGTCCTATCCTATTCTCTTTGCGACCGCACATTCACTTCACGCATCGGCCTGATCGGTCACTTGCGAATACATCGCACGGGGACTGGTGAACAAGTGCCTGGAGCACCAACCCACAAAACCAGCGTCCTGGACCCACATCGCTAATAGACAAACCCTTCGAGCATGCCTGCGCTGTCAACGCACCTTCCGCGCGCAAATCAGCCTGGTCGGACAACATCGGACGCAATGTAACAATAATCAGACAACTTCAACTTCTGCGTCAACTTCTTCCAACCCTCCGTCGGACCCCCCCCCCTCCCTCCCCCCAACCCACAGGGTCATCCCTGGCACCAATTGCATCACTCCCACCATCATAGCGACCACATTCCAATACTCATCACCTGATACCTCCATCACCACCAGCAATGGGGACTCGGTCCTAACCTGTCCTCATTGTGACCGCACATTCACCTCAAGCATCGGCCTGGTAGGCCACCTGTGAATCCATCGCACAGAGACTGGTGAACTATTGCATTTAGCACCAAACGGCAGTAGAAATCACCGCATCCACTGCCCTCACTGCCCTCGCATATTCACTCACCGCATGGGCTTATTCGGTCGCAAGCGCATCCACGAAAACCTGTGGTAAACCACCGTAGGCTAACCACATCAGCGCACACTACCTCCACCAATACATACACAACACCCTCACCATCATCACGTACCCCAGAATATCATGGTGTACTAGAAACCGTGGCTTGGAAGGCTGCCAATCTGACGCTTACACTAGACCACGCCGTCGGCCCAGTGTATGTGCTGTGTGTGTCGAGTGGCTGACCAGTGGACTGGGAGTCAGACGGCGATGGCTCCTCCATATCCCCTGATTCAGTAAATCCTGGTGTGTGCGTTAAGGGGACCAGGTCGTGCTGTGGCGCACGCAGACGGGTAAACTGACCTGTCAGCCAATGCACTCACTCCCGCATCAGACAACTGACCAGTTCGGACGGTGGTCTGATTGTGGAGGTGGGGGAGAAAGTGAGGTCGACGGCTCAGCGCATTTTCCTCACTATAAACAATCTGATGCGCTTGAAACTATCACGGTGTGCTAAAAACTGTGGCTTGTAAGGTTGCCAATTGACGGGATAACTCAAGCTGTCTGGCCAGGCCAGTTCGTGCGCAATGGATGAATGGTGGACTGAGATTCAGGTTGTAATGGCTGCTTCTTAATGTGATCTTTATGGCACTCCCACTCAATTGTGATCCAAGCCGCGCCCCTCTTGTGTCATTTTGTTATTGTTTGCTGCTGGACCACAGTGTGTGGGCCTGCGCCCTCTGCGACCTCCGGTCTTCTTGAATCAGTTATGACACCGAGTGCATGTGGGGAAGTGGACCAGAGAGTGAGTTAGATGCAACGCGAGTCTATTCGCACTATAATACAGCGCGAATAACTGTCCCTGCATAGCATACGTTGGACATCTTCGAACACGACGGTTGAACTCTCATTATGGATGATTTATAGAAATCAAACCTCACCCTAACCGACAACGCTTAAAATTCGGAAATCATGTCTTTCTTAACCGCAACTCTCGAAATCCATCTGCAAGTAGTAATTGTTGAACTTACCTAACCTGAAATTTTGCCGTAACAAGGTAACAGAATTTTTTCAGAAATCGCTTATTCTAAACCAATCATATAGATAATTGAAGCAAAGCTGCACGTTCCTGGACATAAATGAGAATAAAAGGCGAGCATGGGAACCATAGTTGTATTGTCTTGACGTTTCCGAAGCAGACAAACTTCCATCTTCGGAGGTGAGTGAGGTATCGTGCCTCACAGCATTTACATGTGAGGATATTCAAGATAAAACGGGCATCACTGGAAGAAAAAAAATATTTGGGAAACATTTAACTATAATTATGTAAATGTTCGAGGTTGGTCTCCCAGCTATCCGTCAGTCTATGGGTACTGTAAAAAATACGTAACTAGCTAGCCATGTCTGACAAAGGCTTCTATGGTTGGCAGACGTCAATAGACGTTAATTGCATCTTGTCATCCATTCGGAATTGGCTGTGCCCATTTGAACTTGCCCTTGAGGATTTGGAATGTGGCATGTAAATCGGTATGTTGATTGATGCGTGCGTCACGGTCTTTCCTATTAGGCAGGCGCCAACAATGTTAGTGTACTCTCGCGTCAGTTTTACCCGGCGTCCAATGCGTGTATGTATACCTTGGATAGACAGTCTCGTCTCCTCACCGCTAACCATTGCTCATATACACTGGTTGAAACGGATTTCTCTGTTTGGCCACAATAAATGGCAGCACAACCATCACGTGGCGCTTTATAGACGACACCCTTTCTATTGAGGGTAAGGTAGATGCCTTTTCTATTGAGGGTAAGGTAGTTGCCTTTTCTATTAAGGTAGAAGGTAGGTAGGTAAGGTAGTTGCCGATAAGTCAGGAGCAGCAGGAGGCCTTGGCCGCTACGACCTTCTGTCCCTGTTCCGTGGAAGGAGATAAGAAATGGGACGCCAGTTGAGAGGATAGGTTATTCTGGTCATTGG